>JAQZBX010001278.1:0-85541 GCA_029593785.1 Cabassous unicinctus
TGGAGCGGGCAGTGGGCAGCACCAGTTTGGAAGTCAAATAAGGAAACAGAATCAAGTTTGAACCTGACAGTTGCGCCTCTGATGTCTTAGCTGCAGTAAACACGGTCTGACAATGGGAATGGCAACCCAGGAAAGGGTCAACGTCCGCTGACACACAAAAGAGTGGCCATGGAGGTGGTCTGTTTGCTTTTTATCTCAGGGCAAGGTTGGAAGAAGGTAGGAGCCTAGAGGTTCACCCTCTGGTATCCCTGGCTCACCTAGAGTCTTGCTGGCGGCAGAGTTTACTGACGGGTGGAGCCTGACATTGAGCAAGGCTTCCCTGGGAGCCATTGAAAGCTCCTGAGTCACCGAGGCACTAAAGGACCTCTGTGGGGCTCTTTTCCATTTAGTGATTGACCTGCTGCAGACAGCTCAGTGAGGAGAGAATCTGAAGGTCATATACTATCCAGCTCGCTTTCTCAAAGAAAAAGGGAATAGAGTTTTCTTCCTTCCCTTCTGAACTCCTGTTGCCGTTGCCCTATTGATTTTCCCTCTAGTTGGAATCAGCTCTGCACCAAGAGGGACGGGCCAGGGTGCCAAGAGTTTGGGGTATAGTGTAGCAGCTTCACCATAGGCTCTGGCCCCAGACTTTCCTTCCTTTCGCCTGCTGGTGGTTGTCTCGTCCCCAACATGTGGCTTCCACGAGTCATCAGCATTCTGTACTGTGCCCACCCTGCAGATAGGGTGCTGCTACTGCCCCCAGTAGCAGTACTGGGAATTGCAAATGGAAATTGCAGATCTAGGTGACCACTGCCTGAAAGCTGGGTGCTCTTCTTGATCTTTGGAGCTGTCTGCAGGCCTGGCTTTGCAGGAAACTGTGATTCAAGTTCTCTGTTTCAGGAGTCTTGCAAGGACCAGTGCTGGAGTCATCTATGAGAGGAAGACTATAGTAAACTCAGTTCTCTGAACCTGAGGACCAAACTCCTCAAGCCCTGCTTGTACATCTTCCCTTCCCCAAAGAAAACTTGAAAACCTTTGAATTTCAGAATTCTAGCTTTGTACCATTAGGCTATATTCAGGCCTAAAGTAATATTTGCTCATTTTATAGTTTAATCCCCTGCCCCTTTCCAGTAACAAATTTTCTTTGCAAATGTACAAGGTTAGGAAAAATGAAACAATTCAATATTCAGGTTATGGTATGTAGAATGTTACCATTCTAATTTACAGTTGCCTGAAGTTATGTCTAATCATTACCATAGTATTTCAGGCAAACTTTAATTTTTGAAATATATAATGGAAGGGATAGTGTATTAAAGCTGAGTTCTATAAACCCATACCCCTAAATATCCATGTGCCTCAGGATAACCATGCTATGTATTTGGCTATGTTTACCTTTTACAGGTGTGTCCCACTCATACATTTAAAAAATTTTTCGTGGTAACATATATATAACACAAAACTTCCCATTTTAACCACTTTCATGTGTACAATTCAATGATATCAATAATATTTGCAATTTTGTGCTACCATCACCAAACTTTTCTATCACCTGAACAGAAAGTGTTTCCATTAAGTATTAACTCCCCACCCCTCCCACCTTGGCCCCTAGGAATCTGGAGTTTATGTTCTATCTCTATGCCTTTGCTTATCCTAGGTATTTCATGTTAGTGAAATCATACAATGTTTGTCCTATTGCATGTGGCTCATTTAACTCAATGTGATGTCTCTGGGGTTCATCCCTGTTATAACCTGTATCAGAACATCATTCCTTTTTATGGTTGAACAATGTTCCATTCTATGTATATACCACATTTTGTTTATCTATGCATCTCTTGATGGAAATTTGGGTTGCACTTATACATATTTTAAAACTTTTTATTTTGAGATAATTGTAGATTTACTTGCAGTTATAAGAAATAATACAGAGAGATTCTGTATACCTTTTACCCAATTTCCCCCGACAGTAACATTTTGTATAACCATGGAGTAAATGGCAGTGAAGAAACTGTCATGGGTACAATCCATTATCCTTATTTGGATTTCACAAGCTTTACAAGCACTCATTTGTGTGTGTGTGTATGTTTAGTTTTATGCAGTCTCATCATGTGTGTAGATTCAGTGTCTGCTACACTCTCAGCATATAGAATAATTCCATGGACCCTTTTAGAGCCACAGCCACTTCCCTCCATCCCCCTCACTACCTCTTGGCAACCACTAATCTGTTCTCCATCTCTATAATTTTGTCATTTTGAGAATGTTATATAAATTGAATCATACAATACGTAACCTTTTGAGATTGTATTTTTTTTCACTCAGCATAATTCCCTGGAGTTCCATCCAAGTTGTTGAGTGTATCAGTAGTTCGTCCCTTTTCATTTCTTAGTAGAATTCTATAGTATGGATGCACCAGTCTGTTTAATCATCACCCATTGAAGGACATTTAGATTATCTCCCATTTGGGCTACAAATAAAGCTGCTATGAACATTTGCATGCAGGTTTTTATGTGAACCGCACTCATATGTTTTCAAGAAGCATAAATTACTAAGTACATTCCTAAGCAAATCATAACCAATACTATAATGAGCATGTGCAGAACCAATATAGCACAGTGGTGAAGATCATGGGTTTTGCTACTTTCTGGTTGTGTAATCTTAGGCAAGTTAAGTAACGACACTGAGCCTTGACTTCGTCTTCTGTAAAATGGGACAGTACATATTCCACAGGCTGCTTGTTAAAATGAGATGATCTGATATATGCCAAGCACTTAGCACAGTGCTGGCACATAGTAGGTCTTCAGTAAGTGATAGCTAATAGTATTAACCCTATGACTACCTAGACTGTCTTCAAGGCTACCTTGGAAGTGGAAAGGCGACCCCTCCCCTCTGCCGGTGGGCTTGTCTGCAGCTTTGTCTCCTAGCTGCCTTCCTGCTCACAAGGCTGCTCGCTTTACCCAGCAGCCCCTCCCACACTCCTGAGGCCTTGCAGATGACCTCCTGGTAAAGATTCCTGCACTTATAAAACGTGTTCTTACTCATTTTATTGACGTTCTTATCAAAAAGCACCACCCACTCAACTTTAACTTCCTAAGCAGAATTATTTCCTTTTTCTTCCTAAAGCAAAGACACCACCCTGCCAAGGCAAGGACATTTTTATGGCTCATTCAAACCCAAATGTATCATTTAGATTTATAAGAAACACACCCAGTGCCAAACCCTTAGGGTACATGTTCCAAACAAGGTGGGGGATGATTAACAAGCAAAAAACCTTCCTGGACCTCAACTCTGTTGCCTTCCTCCACACACACTGGGAAAGAAAGGGGCTGCTGAAGGAGCCCCCTCAAAGGAAGGTCTAGGTTCAGCTCGGGAACGGTGAGCTGTAGAGTGCCGGCTGGTGCATCCGAGCTGCGAGGAGGGCATGTTGGGTGACAAGTGATTTCTGAGGTAACCAGGACGCACCCCAGCTCTGCAGAGAGCTGGCTCTATTTAATTGTTCTCTCCTAGTGCTGCTTCCCGGGAAGGAAGGCTTTAAGGTGTTCTGGAGATGAGTTGCAGGGCCACTTTGCAGTGACTGAGATGACCATGAGCACTGTTTCTAATTGTGGTCCGAGGCCCAGGCAGTGCCTGTATGAGGACAGGCCAGTCTTTGCAGCAACTCTTCAAAAATTTCCCCTGTTGCAAACATGCCAACTGGCCAAATTTGGCTTTTTCTTCCAACTGATGAATTTGCTAGGGAACTGGAAGAAGTCAGGGTGTCTTTCGGCTTCCCACTTGTACTTTTCAATTTTAGGGTATTTTTATAGTAATTTTGGCAAACTGTGACAGCAACCGATTTTCAGTGCAATAGCATAAGGAGGGAGGAAAAAAAAAAATTCAGAGCCAGATTTCTGTCCCCAGCACAGATCAGCTGCTCCAAAAAAGCAGGGGCCAGGGGAAGCAGATCTTTCATAATTCAGTGGCGAGGAGAAGGTGGCCAGCAAGGATGCTGTAATTTAAACAGACAGAAGCACTGAGATGGAAAATGTGCTTTTTGAGGTGTGTGCTCAGGACCTGTATTTTCAGAAGAGTCCTGGGGTGCTGGGTAATGGTTCTGGAACTTGTTCATTTATCTTTATCAACTGTGTGTTAAGGAAGAGGGTGAAATGACTCCTTTCACACCTTAAACAGACTCCTGGAGGGGTGGGAGCTGAAGTGACCCTTATCTAACACACAGAACAGTCGAGCTGTAAGGGCCCTTAGAAGTAATTTACTGCAGCCCCTTCATTTTACAGATGGAGGGTCTGAGGCCCAAGGGAGGGACAGTGGCTCCCCCCAGACCACACAGCTAGGGGGCAGATCTGGAGTTAGAAGCCAGGTTGTTTAGTAGCCCCTACTTTTATTCTTTAATTTCTTTAATTTATTTATTCTCCCCCCCACACACACACACTTCATTGTTTTGTGCTCTCTGTCTACTCTCTGTGTCCATTCACTGTGTGCTCTCGTGTCTGCTCATCTTCTCTTTAGGAGGCACCGGGAACCGATCCTGGGACCTCCCATGTGGGAGAGAGGCACTCAATCGCTTGAGCCACCTCAGCTTCCTGGTTTGTTGTGTCTCTCACTGTCTCTCCTCTTTGTCTCTTTTGTTTTGCCAGCTCTCTGCGCAGGCCAGCTCTCCACATAGGCCAGGTCATCATGCGGGCGAGCTCGCCTTCACCAGGAGGCCCGGGGAAACGAACCCAGGACCTCGCATATGGTAGACGGGAGCCCAATCGCTTGAGCCACGTCCGCTTCCCAATACTTTTATTCTTAACCTCAGCACACTGCCCTCGATTTTCATAGCTGTTACTTTTTTGGTAATTTGAATCAAACTGGTTTTCAGAAATATGAAGGGACCCATGCGTATGTAGCTGGAATAGCCATAATGCTACTTCTTGTTATTGTACTTTTAAGGGTTCTCAAGGAGGCAAATGTTGCACTCTACCAAAGCGTGGTTTGAATGATTTAGAGGAATACCTCAGCAAACAATGGGCTTTCTTCCTTGGCAGCACTGACTCGCCAGAACCCAGAACCAGAAAATAAGCCTGAAGAAGCTTGAGGCCTGGGAGTCTGAGTTCGTATGTTTTACTTTTCAGATACTGTTCCTGGGAGCCCTGTTACTTTACTTGCCATACGATCCTGGTTGTCTGGTTGTCTGGTTGTCTGGGTCCTGGGATGCACGTACTCTCAGGACTAACCCTAAGCAGAGAGTCTAGGAAAATGCAATTACAAATGCTCTCTTTCTGTGTCTTGGGTTCCTAATATGGAAATGACGGACTGGGTGAGATATTCCTTCGCTCCTGGCATTCTGTGATTCTAGAAGGAGAACACTTGCTATGAGGCCTGAGAAAAGGACAGAGCCATTGGGTCAGCTCAGGGAAGAACCAGGACCAAGCTAATAGTAACTAACATTTATTCTATGTGTTGTACAGACAGCACTCCATTTGGCTTTCACGGCAGCTCTATGAAGCAGGTATCATGCCTCAGAGGCATTAAATAGCTCCACCCAAGACATGTGGCTTCTAAGTGTTTCAAAGTGTGACTTCAGTTGCTGTTTGCTTGGCTGGGCTGCCTGGTGGCAAAGGAAAGAGGGTTGCTCTTGCCTTCTTGTGGTCGTTTGCTTAATTTCACGTAGGTGGAAACGGTGCATGCTCAGTTAAAAACAATGTGATTGTGGACTGTGAAGCCTGTCATCCCACATAGTGAAAGTCTAGTCGAATAGCTGGTTTGGGAAATGTCTGAGCACAGCCTTGGGTGACCACTGTGTTCCCACAGGCCAAGGGGCAGGGGTCTTACAGATATTCTTGACTGACATGGAATGCAGTCCCCACTTTGCTGTGAGGACTCAGATTCTGTAGGAGCCATGATCTGTGCCTTTGTTACACATTCTAAGACAATTTCTGTCTGTCTAACATTTCATTTCTGTCCCAAGCTTCCCGGGTGGAAAAGAGTGGCAATTTCTGAGGGACACTGAGTGAATAGTACTAGAGCCATCTAACAATGACTGCATGTGATGAGAGGATTCCAGCAGCTGGAAAGAGCCACACAACCCAGCAGATGGATGCCCCTGGTGATTCACGATTGTCAGCCTCACCGAGGACTGCAGCACTGCCCAGCGAAACGATTCCATGTCCCTGGTCAACTCACTCTTCTACTCCTCGAGTCTTCTCTCTCCTCAACTTTCATATGCCCCATCTCCTTTGTCTTCCTCTCTCAGCAGGTCACCTACGTCAGGAAGAAAACCACAGGCATCTGGCAAGCACTCCTTCAATGTCCCACTGCTCGCTGTCCCAGCCCAGGGAGTTCAGGGCTTTCCTAGCCTCTTTTACTCTTTTCACAGTAGAATCTAGCTCTCATTGCACATCTAAGGCCAATCCGCCACTTGTATTGGGGCCCCATTCCCTCATTCATTTTGAGTAACCCCACATTGTAGATTATATATATTCTCTCAATTTTAACCTCTAGGGAACATTTGATACAACTGAGCAATCTCTTCTCCTTAAAACATTCTTTCCTCAGCTTGGGTGTCACCAGCCTCTGTTGTTCCTTCCTTTCTCTTTGTACCTTTTTGCTTGTTTTGCAGGTATATTCCTCTAACTCAGCAGTTTCAAACATTTTTACTTCAAGACCCTTTTGCAATCTTAAAAGTTGTTGGGGGCCCCAAAAGAGTTTTCATTTACTGTATTGGAAAGCAAAACTGGAAAAACCTAAAAATATTTATCATTTTTCTTAAACAGAACAATAAGAATCTTATTATATAAATAACTTATTTCTATGAAAATAACTATTTTCCCAAACAAATAAAATTTATTTTCCCAAGCAAATTAAATTAGTGAGAAGAGTGGCATTGGTTTGCATTTTTGCAAATCTCTTTAGTGTCTGGCTTAAAACAAGATCATTGGAGTTTCATATTTACTTCTGTATGCAATCTGTTTTTGTTTAAACAACTTTGTTAGCATATAATTCACACACCATACAATTCAATAATTTGTACAATTAAAGGGCTTTTAGAATATTCACAGGGTTGTACAACCATCATCACAATCCATTTTAGAACATTTTCATCATCCCTAAAAGAAACTCCATACTCATTAGCAGTCACTTCTCATTTTCTCCCAACCCTCCTAGCCATAGGAACAATATTTCTCTGAATGGATATACTATATTTTATTTATTCTTTTATCAATTGATGGATATGTTTCCCCCCCACACCCTGACTTTTTGGCTATTATAAATAAAGCTGCTATGAATATTCAGGTACAAATTTTGTGTGGACTTTTGTTTTCATTTCTCTTGGGTATATACCTAGGAGGAGAATTTCTGGGTCATATGGTGACTCTATGTTTAAGATTTTAAGGAGATGCTAAACTGTTTTCCAAAGTGGGTTTATCATTTTACATTCCCACCAGCAATGTTTGAGGGTACCAATTTCTCCACATCCTTGCCAACACTTGTTATCATGTCTTTTTTTTTTTTATTATTATAGCCATCCTAGTGGATGGGAAGTGGTACCTCATTGTGGTTTTGATTTGTATTTCCCTAATGGATAATGAGGTTGAACATATTTTCATGTGCTTGTTTGCCATTCATTTATCTTTGGAGAAATGTCTACTCAGAATCTTTGGACATTTAAAATTTGTTTTTATTTGGGTTATTTGTCATTTTTATTATTCAGTTGTAAAAGTTCTTAATTTGTTCTGGATACCAGTCTTTTATCAGATATATGATTTGCAAATACTTTCTCCCATTCTGCACAACATCTTTTCACTTTCTTGATAGTATTATGTGAAAAAAACAAGTTTTTTATTTTGATGAAATCCAAATTATATATTTATCTTTTTGTCACTTGTGCTTTTTCTGTCATATCTAAAAAAACATTTCCCAAGGTCATAATGATTTACTCTTACGTTTTCTTCTAAGAATTTTATATCTTTAGCTATTAAATTTATATCTATGATCCATTGTGAATCAATTTTTGTAGATGATGTTAAGTTAGGGTCTAATTTCATTCTTTTTCATCTTAACAATATAAACTATTCCAATCCATGAACATGGGATGCCTTTCCACATATTTATGCCTTCTTTAAGTTCTTTCAACAATGTTTTGTAGCTCTCAGTGTACAGATTTTGGACTTTTTTGTTTAATTTATTTGTAAGTATTTTATTTTTTTGATACTATTATAAGTCGAATTGCTTTCTTAATTTCATTTTCTAATTGTTCATTGTATATAGAAATATAATTGATCTACCCTGAAAGTTTGCTAAATTTGTTTATTAGTTCTAATGGTTTATTAGAACTAATTTAGTTTATTGTATATAACTATACAAAATCATGTTACCTGAAAATAGAGATAGTTTTACTTCTTTTTTTCATAGTATTCCTTTATAATCCTTTTTGGTATTGATGTCACTGTTTCATTCTTGATTTTAATAATTTGAGTCTTCTTTCTCTTTTCAGTCTAGCAAATGATTTGCCAATTTTGTTGATCTTTTCAAAGAAATTACTTTTGGCTTCATTAATTTTTTCTATTGTTTTTCTCTTCTCTGTTTCATTTGTTTCTGTCTAATATTTACTGTTTCCTTCCTTCTTCTTGCTTTAGGTTTAGTTTGCTCTTCAGTGTTTTAAGGTGAAAAGGTAGGTTGTTGCTTTGATAACTTTCTTCTATTGCTAAAATATTTATAGCTACACCTTTCCCTCCAAGTACAGCTTTAGCTGCACCTCCTAAGTTTTGGTTTGCTATGTCTTCATTTTCATTCATCTTAAAGTATTTTCTAACTTTCCTAGGGATTTCTTCTTTGATTCATTGGTTATTTAGGAGCGTGTTGTTTAATTTCCACATATTTGTGAGTTTTCCAAATTCCTTTCTGTTACTGATTTCTAATTTCATTCCACTGAGGTCAGAGAACATACTTAGTATGATTTCCATCCTTTAACATTTATCCAGGCTTATTTTATGGCCTCATATTTGGTCTGTCCTGGAGAATGTGCCATGTGTGCTTAAGAAGAATGTTTATTCTGCTGTTATTGCATGGAGTGTTCCAGAGATGTCTATTAGGTCTAGTTGGTTTACAGTGTTGTTGAAGTCTTCTATTTATTTGTTGATTTTCTGCCTCTTTGTTCTACCCATTATTGAAAGTAGAGTATTGGAATCTCCAACTATGATTGCTAAATTGTTTATTTCTCCCTTCAATTCTGTCAGTTTTTGCTTTGTGTATTTTGGGGCTCTGTTGTTAAGAGCATAAATGTTTATAATTGCTAATCTTTCTAATGGATTGACCCCTTTATTATTATAAAATGTCCTTCATTATCTCTAGCAACATTCTTTTTGTTTTAAAGTTTATTTGGTTTGATACTATTATAGCTACTCCAGCCTCTTTTATGGTTGTTGTTTACATGGTGTATATTTTTCCATCATTTTACTTTCAACCTATTTGTGTCTTTGAATCTAATGTGTGTCTCTTGTATACAGAATAGTTGGATTTAAAAAATTCAACTGGAGACTCTCTGCCTCTTTATTAGGTTCTTTAATCTATTCACATTTAATGTTAGCATTGATATTGTTGGATTTATCATTACCAGTAAGTTTATCCTTTTTTGTTCTTCTGTTTCTCCTTTGCTGCTTTCTTATGCATTAGGGGAATAATTTCTAGTAAAATATTTTAATTCCTACAATGTTTTTTTCACTATATATTTTTAAGTTATTTTCATAGTGATGGTTCTAGGGCTTATAATATACATCTTAACTTATCAGATTCTATTTCAGATTTATACCAACTTAATTCTGGTGACATTTAGAAATATTACTCTTATGTATCTCTATTACCTTTTCCCCTTTTGTACTATTATTGTATACATATTACATCTATATTTGTTATGAGCCCAACATTGTTATAATTATTACTTTATATAATATATATCATTTAAATAATCTGGGAAAAGAAAGGTGATCAAATATGTCTTTATAAAGGCTGTTGTATTAACCTTATATACCATCTCTGGCTGTCTTTATTTCTTCCTGTGGATTTGACTTACTATCTGGTGTTATTTCCTTACTCCAGTACAGCTTTGCTCCCACCCACCTCCTGTATGCTGTTATTGTCAAATGTTTTGGCCCAACAATATGATTATATACAATATGGTTTTATACAATTTTTCTTTAAATCAGTTAACAGAGGAAAGAACAAGTTTGTAATTACAGTGTCTTTTATAATGGCCTGCATATTTCCCTTTACCAGCACTCTTTGATTTTTCACATGGATTCGAATTATTATCTCAGTCATTTACTTTCAGCCTGAGAATTTTTTCAGCATTTTTCCCCCACAAAGCAAGGTTCTGCTAGCAATGAATCCACTCATTTTTTTTTTTTTGTTTATATGGAAATATTTTTATTTTTCTTTCATTTTTCAAAGTTAGTTTTGCTAGAAATAAGAGTCTTTGTTGGCAGTTTTTTGTTTTTGTTTCTTTCAGCCCCTTTAATATGTTAGCCCACTGCAGTCTGGCCTCCATTGTTTTGGAAAAGAAGTTAGTTAATCTTATTGGGGTTCCCTTGGATATGGTGAGTCATTTTTTCTCTCTGATTTCAAGATTTTCTTGTTGCCTTTGCCTTTCAAGATTTTTACTATGATGTGTCTGGGTGTGGATCTTTCTTTGTTTTACCTACTTGGTGATTGTTAGGCTTCTTCGATGAATAGATTAATGCTTTTCATCAAATTCAGGAGGTTTTTAGCCATTATTTATTCAAATATTTTTTTATGATCCTTTCTATCCTCTCCATCTGGGTCTTCCGTTATGTATATGTCAGTGTGCATTATCATGTCCCACATTTCTCTTTTTTTCCCCATTTTTTCCTTTGCCCTTCAGATTGCATAATCTCTATCAATCTTTTCCTAGGAATAATGTTTCTTTCTACTTCCAGCTCAAATCTATTGTTGAGTCCCTCTAGTGAAATTTTCCATTTGGTTGTCATACTTTTCTATTCCAAAATTTCCATTTGGTTCTTTTTCTTAATAAATAATATCCGTTTCTTTATTGATATTTTCTATTTGATGAGATATTGTTATCGTACCTTGCTTTACTTCTTTAAACATAGCATCCTTTAGTCTTTGAACAAAACTCAAAACACGTGATTAACTATTTTGAAATCTTTGTAAAGTCTGACATCTGAGCCCTCTCAAAAGCAGTTTCTCTTGCCTATTTTTTCCCTGTGTGTGGGTCATGCTTTCCTGTGTCTTTGCATGTTTCATATTTTTTTTTTTTTGAAAACTGGACATTTTAGATAATGTATTTTAGCAACTCTGGGCATCGATGCCCCCATTCCCCTCCCCAGGGCTGCTTGTTGTTGTTGTTTGCTTGTTTATTTGTCTAATGCTCGGTTGGGCTGTTTCAGTCAAGTCTATTACCCTCACAGTGTGCAGTCTCTGATATCACTCCAAGAGGGTACAATCTTGGGCCTATGCTCAGTCACTTTGAGATGATGGTAGTTTTGGCAGAGCTTCCTTTTTTATTAGAGCAGTTGTAGGCTTACAAGAACATAATGCAGGAAGTACAGAGTAGCAGCACTCTCTTTGACTATTTCCTTGATCTGTCTGTTAAGCTGGCTGCCTCCTTGGGTATCATACTCATCCATTAGCCTCTACTAATGTTAACTGACTGCACTAGTGTCTTCAAAAAGCATAACTAGTTCCATAATCTGATTCATTTAAAAATATGCCCCTTTGCAAGGGTAGTTTTTGGGACCAGTCTTTGAGTTTTTTTCTGACCTCAGGATGGCTTTTCTTAGCTGTCTCTTTCTCTGGTTCTTTCTGTTAAACTGCTATCTGATCAATAGTCTAGCCTGAGCTACCAGTCTCCTGTGGTATTGAATATTACCAAATTCTCCATTGTTTTTAGCAGTGCCCCGAGGCTTCAATGTCCCCATGCTCTGTTCCAAATACAGTTGGTTTCCATGGGAAGATCTATAGAACTTTCTGTTCTTAAGGCCTGCTTCTCCCCTTGGACAAAACCTTTGTA
Source organism: Cabassous unicinctus (assembly GCA_029593785.1). NCBI lineage: Eukaryota > Metazoa > Chordata > Mammalia > Cingulata > Chlamyphoridae > Cabassous > Cabassous unicinctus. Next base: position 12,002 of record JAQZBX010001278.1, read on the forward strand.
CTACTTCTCTGGACCTGGGATGGGGACAATGGCCCACTTCTTTCAGAGTGATACCTCTACTTTATGAGTAGTGTACTGAGTGGAGGAGTAGCTTCTTTTGGGGGTGGTTCCTCTGCCTTATAAGCATGCTGGGATAAGCATGATAAGGGCTCAGTATTCTTGGCATGCCAGGCTTGGGATCGAGTTTCCACTCTATAAGGAAGAGTGGGTGGAAGAAGGGAGCCACAGATCTGTCAGCTCCTCTTGGTGGGAACAGAGATTTTGCAACACAAAGCTGGTGGTTTTGAGAAAAGCTGGAGTCTGACCCTCATGGGGAGAAGCCATAATCCTAGCCCAGGAGCCATGGGGAGCAGGACCCCTGTGTTCTTATTTGCACACACCAGGAGTAGAGTTTCCACCATGCTGATCTGGAGGGGTGGGAGGATTGGGGTCATGGTTCAAATGCCACAGACTCTGTGTTCTTAATGAGATTTAGTAGATTTTCTTCAATAAGTGTTCCCTATTTGCTGAGAGCCCTTAGAGGAACTTCCAGAGGCTTTAAATGATTTTTTTCCTTTGAATAATTTTCACCTATTATGGTAGTTTGCCTGGGGATCTGTGCACCTTTTCATGCCACCATTCTGGAAATTGAATATCCTCTGTATTCAATCTTGCAAAAATATAATGCAAGGCATCATGAAGCTTCTGGAAAACCACATTGCACATTTTTGAAAGCATACAAGTGAAAGTGTTAAAGAATATCTTAGAAATATATTAAAAATTGTTTTAAGCTTGTGGACACCTGAAAAGGTCTTGGAGAACCCCAAGGATCCCCAGATGACAATTTAAGAATTGTCACTCTAACTAGTTGTTAAATAACTGAAATTTTCTCATCTCTGTCCTAAGATCTTTTATCTTCTATGTTCTCTTTTCAGGTGAGGTCATTTACCCTTGGCTTACTGCCCAAATACCTTTGTATCTTTAATTTATATCTCTGCTTCTGAGCTATGCATCCAATGCTTCAGATATCTCCTTTGGATGTCTTGCAGGTTCAAATGCAGCATGTGTGAAATGAGTCATGGTCTTCTCAACGTAGTCATCTCCCAGTGCTGCCCATCCTACTGACAGACACCATCATCCCTTGAGTTGCTTGAGCCAGAAAATTAGGATCTACTCCTCAGAGTTCCCTCTCCATCCACTGTTATACAATACAAAAGAAACCTCTGGCAATTTTACCGCTGGAGTCCACATTTCTCTCCATCTTTATCATTGTTTCCCATGTTCCAGCTGGGAAGTAATCATCTCTCATAGGAACTATTGCAACAGCTCTCTAACTCATCTCCCTGCATCCCCCTTTGGTCTGCCTGCAATTCGTTCTCCACACTGCAGGCAGAGAGGTCTTTCCAAATTAAAAATCCAGTTATACCTCCCTTTTTCTTAAAACCTATTAACAACTAACCATTGCTTTTAGGATAAAAGCAAAAATCTCTAAGCGTGGCCTACAAAGCCCTGCATGATCTGATTACTGCATACATTGGCAGACTTGTCTCACATCACTCTTCTTCATTCTTTGCATTGCAGCCTCTCTGGTTTATCTATTCATTGAATGTGCCATGCTTCTGCCCACCCCAGGGCCTTTGCACATGGTGTTCCTTATGCCTGGAACACTCTTTTCATGACACCCTTTTGTCTTTGACTAGTTTTCTATTCTCCATCCTTTAGGTGTTTTCTCAGGAGTCTTTCCTCAATCATTTGTGCTAGATCAAATCATCAGGATATCTGCTTTGGGGCACTGTGGATATTTCAACCATGGCATTTGACATGATTTTAAATGTGTTTGCCTAATTGCTTGATTAATATCTGCCTCTATGACTGAAACTTAAATTCCTTTAGGGCACTTTTCTTGCTGTTGTAATCAGCCCTTAGCTCATTGCCTGTCTTATATATAACAAACAATAACTAGCTATATGTTACTATTATTACTGGTAGTGTTATAGATGCTTGAGAACTATTTGTGATAGAAAAAAGTAACTGAATGGAATGAGAAGATATGAGTTCCCTACTGCTAGAGTATTTCAAGTGAAGTCTTAAAGGTTATCTGATTGGGATGAGGCATTGCCTGAGGTTGGACTGGGTGGTCTTTAAAGTCCTTTTGGATAATTAAATTTTGTCATTCTAAATATAAAATTATAAATTCATCTGAACTGGACATTTGAGTAGATGGCTTTATATTAGTTCAGCTTAATCCTCTTTACCTTTAGCATTAAGCATGAAGATGATTTTCTCAGGGTGCCCACCCCTCTCAGGTTATCAGTGTGGCATTTTTCTAATGGTAGGGCCTCACTGACATTTAAAAAGGCAGCACTTGTGTTGTTATTTAACATTTTCCAATTGGAAGCAATGCCTAATGTGCTGTGATAGTGTGACTTTGCATTGAGATAGAGTGACATGTGAGAGCATCTGGAGACATCTTCTCCCTGGCATACTACCAGCCACACAAATTAATCCTTCTCAATTGTGCTAACACACACTTAAACATTTTTCATCATGACCTGCATCCTCTCTCCCTCACGATTTGGCTCCATATGAAGGGGAAGCATTAACCTTTGGCAAAGTGAGTAGCCACCATTTGGAGCAGGGAAGATCAGGCAAACTCCATGCTCACAAATGACTCCCCTGTTGAGCCCCAGAATTGTATATTTTGTTAATTTCTTTGTACCAGTGCTGCCAGAAAGGAATGCATTTATTCACATAGTTTATTACTGCTAAGATTAATTCTTTGTGTAAACAAGGACTTTCAGTCTTGATTTTAGTAAAATGAAGAATAATTATATTTTAACTTTTATATATATTTTTATTTCATTTGTCTCAGACTACTACACATCACAATACATATTGGATTCTCAAGGGCAATGATTGTCTCATTTGTTCTTATATCCCTAGTTAAATGAATGCAAGAAAGGATGAATGAGGCTCAACAAATAAATACATCTTCACATGCCAATAGTTTTGCCTTCTGTTTGTTCTTTCCCTTACAGCAGCCTCAAAGAACAGTGAGAAAATTCAAGGCTCTATTCATGGTTCTATTGTGAAACACAATTGTTATCTTTCATCAGATCCTTTGCTTTGATTAAAAGTGTCAATATATGAAAATATTGACTAATACCCATGATTTGACAAGCAGAATATATGGAATCCAAACACATTATCTTTCAGTAACGGGCACTAATGAAGTAAGAATGGCTCTCTTGAAACAAATGATCACTGTGATTAAAGGAAGTGTGTCTTGGATCCTAATGAATGAATCAGCTAATTAGTCACCAGCCGCCTACACTAGTATGGTGAGGGTGTGATGTGGGTTTGGGCAGGGATGGTCTTTGGTCTCGTTATAGGTTTTAGAATGCTAAAATATAAAGGCTTGTGGCATCTCGGATTGGACCCTGGAACAGAAAAAAGACATTAAGTGGGAAAACCGGTTAACTCTGAAAAAAGTCTGTAGCTTAGTTGATAGAACTTCCTGAATGTTAACTTCTTAGTTTTGACCCATGTTTCATGGATAATATTAGATGAAGCTGGGTGAGGGCCATATGGGAACTCTCTGTACTATCTTTGCAACTTTTCTGTATATCTAAAACTATCCCAAAATAAGAAGTTTATTCAAAAAATACAACGGCTCTAAAATCCTCTTAGAAAGTAAATGAAAGGTAGTATAATCTCTTCTGTTATCAGTGAAAACTGCAACTGCCACAGAAGTACCACAGAAATTCAGGGAGAAATGGAGTGTGTTTGATAGTGGTAGAGTCAGACGATCATGGTCCCAGTCCAGTCTCTATGCTTAGCTAGCTCATGTGACCTTGGGCAAGTCAATTTCCCTCTGACTTCAATGGTCTCATCTGCAGAGAGAGGATTGGACTCACTGGGCGGTGGCTAAAGTTTCTTTCTTCTTGAACACTCTGTGATTGTATATGCAACTCATAACTATGTCTGGGGGACAAACTTCTCTGTACTGTCTTAATCTTCTGAGGAAATCTGTCTAGTTCACTTTAATTGGTGGCAAAAATAAGATGTTCAGAAACCTACTAGCAGTATCTGGAGTGCTGCTCAATAGAAGGGAAGAGTGCAAATTAATCTTTTTGAATTGCTAATTGGGGATTTAGTTGGCTATATTTTATGAGATGACAGCCGGGTGTTTTTTTCTTTTCCAAAGGTAGGAATCCTCTATAGATTCCCTCTCTTGACACTCCAATGTCCTCATATGCAAAATGCAGAAACTGACAAGGAAGATGAGAAATCATTTCAACTTAGAGCTCAAAAGGTTGTGTCTCAAGTCTGTACTCCTGTCCTCTGAAGAAACGCAAATGAATGGATCCCTCACCTTCTATCCATAAGAAATGCCTTTCATATGGGTGTGGTTTGAGTTAGAGCTGCCACTACTGCAGACCTAGACATTATAGTAAAGATGGAGCCAATCATATGAAATGTGTATGTTGCCTTAAGTGGTAGCAGCTGCAGAAGAATATTCTGAAGGCATGGAAAACAGGACTGAAAGAGGAGTGGATGGCTGTCTGGTGATTTCAGGTGTGCAGAGAGAAGACCCTCTCTTCAAAGCATCTTTTCCAGTGGCCTGCCAAGTGCTTGAAAATTCTTTTCTTGCTCTGACACTCCTGTGGATAAGGGGATTAGTCCCTATATTAGTCGGCCAAAGGAGTGCAGATGCAAAATACCAGAAGTCTGTTGGGTTTTATAAAGGGTATTTATTTGGGGTAGAAGCTTACAGTTACCAGGCCATAAAGTGTAAGTTACTTCCCTCACCAAAGTCTGTTGCCATATGTTGGAGCAAGATGGCTGCCTACATTCAGCCTTTCTCTTCCTCTTAGGTCTCCATTGTCCCAGCTTCTTCCAATATCAGCTGTAGGCCATCGGGCTCTCTAGGCTTTGTCTCTCTTCCTGGGGCTCAATTCTCTCTGGGCTCAGGCTTGCTTCTCTTCACAAGGTCAGCTGTAGACTGTCAGGCAAATGGCTCATCTCTCTCTTCCTTGGGGCCTCTACTGTGTCTGTGGAGCTGCCTCTATTCCTCTGTGTTCTTCTCCTGTGTGTTTACTTCCCAGGCTCCAGCTCAAAACTCCAACTCTTTTCTCTGCTGTGCAGTTTTCTTCATGAGTCCCTGCCCTCTTGGTGGGCAGGGACTCAACATCCTACTGACATGGTCTAATCAAAGCCCTAATCATGCCCAGGTACAGACCAGTTTACAAACATAATCCAATATCTATTTTTGGAATTCATAAACAATGCCAAACTTCCACAGTCCCTATTGAAATATCCTCAGGAAACAGAATTTATTAAGTTGCCATTTGTCACATTCACCCTGATGTGAATTTATAGTCCCTTTTCAACACGTCCTTGGCTGGGAAGATTGAGGAGGGAAAGAGGGCACAGAATCTGAAGATCCTATACTCCCAGAATAGGGAGAACTGGAAGAGAAGGGTGGGAGGCACTAGAAACAAACTTCATTGTCCAGTTTCTACAGGTAAAGACATATGTGATACCACAGCATTGCACTACCACTAACTTCACTTGCTACAAAGACCGCTGGTGTAGGTCTTTGAATCTAAAGATGGAGAGTCTCACATTGGGATGAAACCTTGTACTCCCACCAGCCCCTGATGCTTGACTTGTCTTGATCTTCATGGCAAGGTTGGGACAAGAATCCAGTTCTTTTGAGACCTAATCAGCTAGGGGGATAGCAAGTTGGTCAAGAATGGCCCTGGAAACAATTGAGACATGAGTAAAATTGGTCATGTATTTTTTCCAACCTTTTGTTGGAAATCATTTCCTCCTTTTGCATAGTGTTCTAAAACCACTCTATAAACTCCCAGTGCTCTCAAGCTACCTTCTTATTGCCATTAAATCCTACCAGAACCTCTTCTCTTCAGACAGCCTTTCAAGCGTTCCCACCCTCCCCCATTCAAATCATAACCACCTTATGACTCTTTCCTTGAACACCTAACCTCCTTGCTAACTAATTCATCAAATTCATGTGGGTTACTGTAAGTGCTCTTTCTCTTGATATTAACATAGAGCACTTTAACTTGGTAAACCATTTCACATCTTTTATCATGTTGGAGTCTCATAGCATTCCAGAGAATGACTTGTCCAATTGTTGAAAGCAAAACTCTGAGCAAAACTCAGGGCATCATCCTCCAATGCCCCATACCACATGGTTTTCCATATATTAACAAGCACATGCATTTATATTTCATCAAGGTCCAATGAATGATTTTTATCTCAGTGCCCAGGGACATGTTTGGGGCAGTCAGGGCAGCCTTGAAGAGCCTGGAGTCCTTAAAATCATAGCCTGGAGTCAGTTGGCTATTCTGTTGGAAGAGTAGGGCAGCTTTACCAGCAGCTAGTACTTATTTCTGCTGCTTGTCATCTCAAAAAATGAGACCTTCAAAGTGTTTCTCGCAGTCCGGCCTTCCCCATACATTTTGGTCTTGAGTTACTTCAATGCTTGTGCTTCATTTTCCCAAGGAGACGGGGAGATCCTTGGGGGCCAGCAGCCTCTTTTTTCTTGCTTGGTGCTCCCAGTGCTGGATCACTAGCATGTAGCAGATGCTCACCAAAATTTGCTGAACTGAATGGAATGAATTTTTGCCAGATAAGTCAGGTGGAGCCACACTCCTTTAAAACAAACAAAAGGTGATAAGTAATATCATTGTACTGACATTTTTGTTAAACAAACACAAGAGAAATTACTATCAAAATGGATAGTGTGTCCTTTACAGGGATCACTGTGGTAAGCTATACATTTACCCCCCCATGCTGCAAGCAGGCAAATGCTCAGGACATTCTTGGAACTCCTCTTTTGAAATTGTCTTGGCATTTCTTTTGGATTTGGCTTAATATTGGTAAATATTCATTCTTTAAAGGCATACTTGGCTTTGGAAATAGCTAAGTCATTTGAGCCAACTCTTATGACTCTAAAGCAATTAGATTGTTTGATATACTTCATATACTAATTTTTAAAGGAAAAATATTCAGTTAGATATGTCTTATTATAAGGCCAGGTACTATGTCCTACTGAATCATCCAAAACATTAATTTGGATGTGCCTCCAAGTACCTGAAGACAGGGGTCTTATCTTTTTACCTTTCTCCTTTGGACACAGTCGTTGGCTTATGGTCCAATAAAAGATTTTCAAATAAATGAATGGATTACCTTGGGTACATTATTAAAAATCGATATATTTTATACTAGTGTGTGTGCTATTCTTGTTATCTAATGCTATATAGTAAATAAACATAGAGGTTAATGACTTAAAATAACTATAATCTTTTTTTTTCTCTCGCTGACTCTGTTGGTCAGGAATTTGGGAAGGACTTAGTTGGGAAATCCCCACTTGAAGTCTCTCAAGCAGCTGCAGTTGGTGTGGGCTAGACTAGGAGCTGAAGGATCCACTTCCAAGGTGGCTCAGTCACATGGCTGGCAAGTCATTGCTGGCTGTTCTTCAATTCTTCTGTGCATGGACCTTTCCACAGGGCTGCTCGAATACCCTCACTGCATGGTGGCTGGCTTCCCTAAGAACAGGTACTCCAAAAGACTTAGGCAGAAGCTACAGTATCTTCTATGATCAAGATTTGGAAGTCTCACTCTATCACTTGAACCATATTCCACTAGCTATGCAGAGCCAGCCCTGATTCAAAGTGGGAGGGGAATACACATGGGCTTATATATTGGGAGTTGTGGATCTTTGGGGCCATCTTGGAGGATGACTACCTCTCTCTACATATATATTTATTCAACACATTTATTGAGCCTCTACCACTATATGTCAAGTAGTAAGTTTTGGTACTGGGACTATAGAAGTGAATAAGTCATGGTTCTGTACTTAAGGAGATTACTGTCTAGAAGGAAGAGAGATGAACCATAATCATTTGACCACAATGTATTAAAGCCTATGGCTTGGATATGCACAGGGACCCAGAGGAAACCCAGCCTGGGGGCTCACCAGGACCCTGAGAGACTAAGCAGAGTTAGCTGAACAAAGATGAAAAAGCAAATTGCCCAGAGAAAACAGTCTGGGCAAGAAGCACAGAGGCATGTAAGAACATGATGCGTTTAGGGAACTACGAGAGTTTGACATGACCAGTACCAAGAGATGTATGTGGGAGAATGGCGGAAGAGGTGAGGGGAAGGTCAGCTGGGGCCAGAGCAAATGAAAGCTTTGGAGCAGGGAAGAAATAGGATCAGATCTGTGTTTTAGAAGGAGCATCCCAATAATGGGTGGATGACAGATAAAGAGAGACCAAATGGAGATTGATAGAGGTCTGTAGAAAGAGTCCAGGCCAAACTGGTGGGGACTTAAACCAAAGCAGTGGGAGTGGCTAGGCACTCTGAAGGGGTATAAACTTGAGAGATGTTAATGAAGTAGGAGCTACCAGATTGGGTGACTGATTGAACTGTGGGGTGGGCAGGAAGGCAGAGTCTGGGATGACTCCAGGGCTATGGCTCATGGACTGGAATGGTGACGGGGCCATTCTTCAGGGTGGGGGAATTAGACTATGTGAGCTGGCAGCAAAGTGTATGATTTAAAATCAACATATACTTTCTTGTCAGCAAAGTGAATGGTATTTTTATTTCCACAAAACCATTTTGTTTCTACTTTGAGATAATTGCTTTTCTCTATGTCTCAGAAGTGAATAATTTAAATAAAGATACTTATACTTTAAGGTTTTCTTAGTACTTCCAAACAGAGACATATGTTTAAATGCTGAACAGAAGTTTCAAATCAGACCTTTTCACCTATATGTGTGTGTGTATGTGTGTATATATATATATGGAGTTTGAGAAAATGATTTCCCATTTCTGGGATATATCAACAGCTTCTGCTACCTGAACTCAGTCACATACTTTATGACCAACCAAGAAACTTGACACAGTTCCTGCTGGACCCACCCCTCCTATAGACCCTTCCCTCATAGCAACTTCAGTATTTCTCTCAGGCATAAGCCTGAATAAACATATGAGACCTGTCCTTTGCCTTGGACATCAATGAAATTGGGGACTCTTTTGGCTGGAGCCAACTCCTAGGTGGATAGGAATTCTCTGGTGGGAACACTCAGGTGCCAACCCCAGGAGCTTCAACTTGGGTTCAAGAAGTGCCAAAGGGGAAAAGGACACACAAAGACCCCAAGGAACCTTGTGGAGTAAAACTGGCTTCTTGAATTGCACTTTGAAACATGCCAGAAGCTGGTGCAGCTGGTGTTCCCTTAGTAAGGGCCACTGAATATATCCTGTTAATTGACTTAAAACATCCTCTCTACCCAGAACTGAGGTTACTAACCCATCCCTGAGCACTTTATGGTGCTTTGTCAGTTATGAAAATAGCTGGCTTACCCTCATTCTCTTCCATGTTCCCTCTAGTGCTGGTGGATCCCCTTATGAGGGGTGGCTGGTGGAGATTGTCTTAGGGTAGAATGAGTCTGGAAAGTTTGGCCACATGCCTTTGGCCTTATTTCTTTAATCAATTGAAGCAAACTATTTCAAAAAGCTTAAAATCACTTCACCAAGTGATCCAGACCAAATTCTTTTGTAGCAGCATTATCATATGGTCCCCAAGGTTTAGATCCTTGCTAAACGAGGTCCATAGACCTGTAGCACTGGCATCAGCTGGGTGCTTCTTAAAAATGCAGAATCTCAGGCCCCCACTTCACACTTAATGTATCAAACTTTGCGTTTTAACAAGATTCCAATATGCGCAATATGGGCATTGCTCCTGATTGTTTGTAGAAGGAAGATGGCTGGGAGCATTTAGTAGTCTACCATATTTGCAATGGATGTAGAGATTACCATCTCTTTAAGGAACCTTAGAGGACTTGTAGCACAGGATCAACAAATATATAATACACAGGCTGCCACTTTTCTGTAAAGCTCTATGGAACACATTGCTACTCAATCATGGACCTAGTCAATCAGTCCTCACAATCCTACATGTAGTTCAGTCTCCTCCTTTTATGGATGAGAAAATTGTAGCCTAGAGAGGGGAAGTAAGCTGTAGCTAGCCAGTGGCAAATTTAAGGCCAAAACCCAGTTTTCTGACTCCCACTCCAATTTTCTTCCTATTCTCTCTAGATAAAAGTAGATAACTAGAATGCAAAGTGTCTGACTGGCACCATCAAAAAGTGCCATCAAAGGGACCTTTAATAGTGCATTGAAGCAAAGAACAGAGCCTCCATGGTATGCTTAGTGGGTCATACAAAGAAAATAAATATAACACTTGAGCTCCAAGGCTTGTGTTTAGGTCACTGTTGATCGAGTAAACCTCCTCACTCTAATGTGAAATAGCAAAGTGATAGGGTACACATTCGTTCATGCAACAGCCTTGTTCTCGAAAAGTACGCCTAAAAGCCATCTATTTTAAAGACATTGTAAGAGTTGACTGTTCTTCTACAAAGTGGAGAAGCATTTATAAAGAGGATTAATCCCATAATTCTCTGCATAAGAATGACTTTGTAGATTTGGATTTTCTTTAACTGAATTGGAATAACATAGAACTGAAAAGGGGAGAAGAAAGAGGAAATTTTGGGGTGCAAATAAATTCTGCTAGAGCACCATTAACTTTCCAAAGTCCTTTTGAATTTCATACTGTTTGTTCCATGTTTTGATGGGTAATGAAATGGAGGCTCCAGAGGGCTTGCGTGAGTGCTACTTTTTTACCTGGTCAGACAAGTGTTAAAATGTGGAAAGCAACTAATTGTTGTTAACACTCATCCACAGAGCTTATCTCTTCTTGCTCAGGTGACAACTTGTGCAAACACTGCTAAATTCTGGCTGTAGGTGCTGCCATGTTGGTCTGGGGCACTGTGCTGCCTGCAATGTCTCTTGTCTTCACTCTCCCCCATTTTAAGGGTCTTCTCAAATTCCTTCCTCACATCCCCCAGCCACTCCTTGTCAGCTGGGAGATTGCTGCTTCTTGCCTCCATTGTGAGCCTTAAAAAGCTTCCTATTCTTCCTTTGAAATGGAGGAATAAGTTCCATCTTGGGGTTTCTTTGCAAAACGAGTGAGAGAGCGGCCCCTTTCAAAGTCCCTGGAAAAGCTTTCAATAGAGGATTTAGGGCAGGACAGAGGAGTACATGCGATTCTGGGCTTAAGATGTTGTCTTCGGTATTAGACTTTAAGAAATCCAGCGGATATTTCCATTGTGTTGGGGAAATTAAATGCTTTAGCCTTTGCCTATGAAAAATATTTGCTCAATTGAACTAAGTTACCAATTGGGCAGTACTTGCTGGGAACCAATGTTTTAAATCTTTCCTGAGGACTTTATTATGTTAACAATAAAGAGTGCTGTCTTGAATGCAGTATCCTGTATCGTATTCCTGAGCAACAGGGTACCATCTTAACTTTCTTCAGGATAGAATGAAATAAGATTAAGGCAAATTCCTGGACCCACAGTCTCTTAGGTTACCTGTTGAGGACTGATGCTCCCAGCATACAGATTTCCACGTGCAGCATTGATTCAGTCACTATCATGTAAGTATCAGTCCCCTGGAGAAAGGTAAATCTACCAACATATGAATTTAGAAGTATGTATTGAACATCTATGATACGTGCAGTGTTAGGGACTTTGAGGACCATTGATATTATATAAGATATTAACTGCAAGGAGTTTATTGTAGTTAATTGTGTTAAATTATAGATGTGTACCATAAAGAACCTGTTAACAAGTCAAATTGTGTGTTACTAACTATAAAGTCAATGTTTGGATAAGTTCTGTACATGATACAGATCATCTAAATTAAGAGTTGGAAAACTTTTTCTGTGAGGGGCCAGATAGTAAATATTTTAGGCTCTGCGGACCATACTGTCTCTGTCACAACTACTCAACTCCGCTGTCATAGTGTGAAAACAGTCATAGACAACACATAAATGAGTGTGTGTGGCTGTGTTCCAATAAAACTTTATTTATAAAAACAGGCAGCAGGCTGGATTTGGCCCATGTAGGGTTGCCAGATTTAGCAAATAAAAATATAGCATGCCCAGTGAAATTTGAATTTTGGATAAACGACAAATAAAGTTTTTGGTATGTCCCAAACATTGCATAGGATATACTTAAACGGAGGGTCGGGTATTTTTATCTTGCCACCCCATAGTTTGCTGATTCTTAATTTAAATCAATGAATATTTTGACCCAGCCAATTAGAATTTTTGGCCTTGAATCATCTCATCTTAAACTTGGGAAAGATCAAAGAGATTTCTCTAGCCCCAGTTTCTATTTCTTGGATGGGAAAACTGAGTCCCAGAGATGGGGAGGGATTTGCCCAAAGTCCCACAGCTAGTCAAGTTGGCTATAAGGCCGGGCATCTGGACTCTCCCAGTCTCAAGGTCTTACTGCCTGGAGTAGACAAATCCTTGAGGTCCTGCACAGAGCTGGTGCTAGAGCAGCTGCCGCACAGCCTGTTAAGAGCACTCCCCAGCCTCTGTGCAAATGTGCCTGGACCACCCTCAAAAGGAGACCTTCCCAAGTGAGTCTTCTAGCGATGCTCTGTGTTTCAGGCCACTTGTCCTTTGGTATTTTCAAGGATAAAACTTAGTTTATTTCTTGGTAATGGGCCAAATACTCATCCTTCTGTCATGCTATGGCATAGTGCCCAGAGAATTACAGAAGATGGGAATCTGGCCCAATATAACTAACCTCTAATACATATATATATAGCACCTCATATACACTAGATATAAATAAAAATACATATACATTTACTTTAACATATATATTCACACATACACACACATACAATTTAAATCAGGTTCCATTTTCAAGTACTGTCACACAATGCAGAATGTTTATTGGGGCTGCAGTTAGCCTGAAATTGCTTGATTCTTAATGAGTATGTTAAAAAGGACAAGTTCACACTGGAGTGAAACATATATGGGATTTAACAGAGAATTCTGGGTTCTAATCCCAGCTCCCCCATATATTCCCTGTCTGAATTTTCTTAGAATTTTCATTTTATCTTCTATAAAATTGGAATAACAATGTGTTCCTCACAAATAATGTACAAAAAAACCCCAGCACAATATGTGGCTCATGGCATTGAATATATGCATATCTCCTTTCTCTTCCCCTCTTTGACTGATGATGCCAGCACAGCACACAAACAATTATTTCCCCCCAAGCAGTTAGCATGTCATTGTGTTTTTCCTCAAACGATTAAAGTGAGTATGCTTTTCTTTGGTCCAAGGTGGCATTTGTTGACCCATAGCTGAAATTCTGTGTAACACAAATGTACTAGGGATTGCAAATTTAATGAAGAATTAGGAAACAAACACTGATTGAAGAAGAGAGGAATGAAAGAAATTAACCACCTACTATGTGCCTGCCACTATGCAAGATATTGTCAACACATTCTCTTCTTTAACAGGTAGGGTATTTTATCAATTTCACTTTGTGAAGATGAAACACACTCAGAAAAATTAAATAATTAGGTCAAAATCATGGATAGCTAACACTTTTTTAAAAAGCAAACCTCAATCTTTCTTTTTTAAGAAAATCTTTATAACACTATCTCTTTAGGTTTTCAGTTAAGACAAAGTTTTACTTAAGCGGCTATCAAGGATCATTGTATTTTTCATATTTGATGACTGTAGCACTGTTAGCTCTTTAAAATCCTTGTCAGTAGTTACACTTTTCCATTATTGTTCAAAAACAATTTCCAGGGCTTTGTCAGCTCAGGAGATAGTAACACTTGGGAATGTAAAATATTTGGACCTCCTTGTTTGATTTTCTTCTTTCTGCCAAGTCTTCTCTTTCCCTTACATTCTTCAAAGGATAAAGGGCACATTAACAAGCTCTTCACTGATAGTGACAATTAGGGTGTAATTTGTGAACTAAAATTTGTCAATTGCCTTCATTACTTTGGAATTGACAGTTTGCTTTTCATTCTTCTTTAAAACAGTGTTTAACTTAAAGCCCATGAGACCTGCTGGATGGAGGGATTTTTCTGAATTACAGATTCGCCCTTTAAATGGTGAGCTGCAACAGGGGAGATACTGTCAGAGAAGGAAAAGAAACCCTCAAGGATTCGTACATTTTGGCGATTTATTTCCATTAGTAAATTAAAGGCACATGAGGTGATCTTCGAACTACTTTTTTATGGCACAGAGAATTACCACAAAGCCAACGAACCAAACTGAATGACTGGGAGGGGATCATATGTTCTGGTAATAACTAACCAATGAGCTAACTAATGAGCTAACTCACTAAATATTTATTTGCTTGCTTATTGGTAACTGGGAAGGCATACAAAAGCAGGTGAATGATCAAGATGACTGGAATTCAAGAAGCACCAATACGACAAACTGATTTGAGAAACCCCTTTCTCCTCTCCCTGGGGCAGTGAGTGTCCTGTTTATCTCTCCTTTAGTTGGTGCTTTGCGAGAAATTTGCTTTTCTCTCAGTGATTTGTAGAACTGTGCAGACAGGCCAGCTTTAGCTTATTTCTTCATTACCTCACTTCATACTTTGGCTTCTGGGCTTGATTGGTTGCATTTAATCACAGCATTTATTTTATTGCACATTTAATTGGCCCAAAGTTTCATGTTAATTGGGTGGGATCTTGCTTTTCAGAGTTGTTTGGTCCTAACCAGTCTCAGACTTAAACACAGTTAATTCCCCTTTGAGATCCTCTATCACTGACGATGAGATCAAATAACCAACTAATTAAAATTGATGTCCACCTTCTATTGAAGTCATCATTCACTCTCTCTTGAGGAAGTGGTTTTCTGAATTTGCAATCTCTGGGGAATATTTTTATTCCTCAAATAATGGGAGTGTGAAAATGTGGAGTCTGAAATTCTTGTTTGCTTTCTATGTCAAAGGAAATTGTAAGATTTTATATTCTCAGTCCTGCTATCCACAAATATACAAGCTCATAAGATTCCTGTTAAATACCTCTCTGTACATCAGTGTTGGAGGCAAATGTGTTAATGGGCATGAAAGCTTTCAGGAAAATGGCCAATATTCATTTGTAGTGCTGAATTCTTAATATTTTAGACAAAGGCGTTCTTCAGGGTTGGTATATGTGTAAGTGTGTATATATGTGTATCTAGTTATGTATGTGTGGGTTGCTGCTGAAACAGACAAAATGCTGTATGCGTGTGTATGCATAGATAGACCTATAGTAGAGTAACGCTCGGTAGCAGGCTAATAGCCACGATTTCCTGAAGGATTAGCTAATGATCAGTGTTCAGGGCTTCCACATTTCCAGAAAACATCCCTTTGGGGTATAAAGACATCCAGTTGTGTGGCTATTTATATAGTTGGTTGGGGAGACAGACTATATAGATAAAAGGACAATTGGGGATCTCCAGTTTCGTCTATTAAATGGCAGATGATTTGGGCAGACAGATTTCAGAGGCAGAAATGATAAGTGTGGACTGGGCCCTGCTTTGTCTATAAAGATTACAATCAGGTCCACACTCCTCTCCTCATTAGGGGTAGTCCTGCGTTGTCTAGTGGGAGCCTTCTCAAATGTGGTCCAGAAATTTCCCTGAGGTCACTGGGACTGATGTTTTCATTTGTTGGGTCCCCTTAGTAGTGACCACTCAATTCTTCAGCATTTTAGGAGGACAAGAGTGAGCTGTCAGGCACTCTCAGAATGCATAGCAAGGCCATGCCATCATCAGGAAGTGTGTGTTCTTCAGAAACAGTGTTTCCATCTGAAGCAACCAGTGACCAGTCCTCCTCTCAGGGCCAGGTGGGGCCTCAGTTGTTTCTTGCTGTGGTTGTAAGGAGTTGGCAGTCCACTACCATGGCAGCCAGGGGGAGCTGGGCCACAGAGGGGCTCCTTGGCCAACAAAGACATCAGCTCCAGCCTTGGCAGTGGGGTTAGAGTGTGTGGTGATAGTGGCATGGGAGTGGGGGCAGGGGGTATCAAAGGAAATAAGATCAGATTAAGACATAGTTCTGCATGCTAGTACCATGGTTCTTTCTTCTGCTTAGGTTGGCAGGACACAGAACTGGCATCACCCTGCCATGGTCACTCTCTGGGCACCTTCCAGAATCTTCTTTCAGCACCACCATCCCAGCTTACCTACTTTCTGTTGGCTTCCTCAGATTCTTGCCTCTGCCAGGTCCTCTTTTTCTAGGTCTAGGTGAAACAGAGCACAGCCTCCCAGTGGTAGTACATAGAGAATCCAGTGGAGACCCAGGAGATCTAATCACCTTTGCATTCAGCCCCAAATGTGTGGTATCGTCCTGGTGTTGGGTTAGCTCAGGCACAGCAAGTCATTTTATCTTAAGAGCTAACTATAAATTAGCATGGTGCCTTGAGGACAGTGAGAAGGATTCTGAGGTAGCATCCAAGCCCAATGGAAAATAATGCTGTGATATATTGGTAATGTCTGCCATGAGCATGCAAGGGTTTTGAGTATGTGTGTTTCTGCTGTTTATTTGTCATCCTGGAGTAGATGATCTCTAAGATCTATCTGGAGATGAAATTTTCCATTATCCTGATACATATTTCCTTTTCCTGGCTAATGTGTAGCATATTGTGTTTTAAGTTTTAGCTGAAGTTTGTTTGCCTTCCCGCTACTGCTCCCCCCACCCCGCAACCCCATCAGGTGACTGATAGGTCACTTAGCATTCACTGTTTCAGCGTTATTATACCAGGAAAAAATAAATTTTAAAAGTAGGTGGGTAGAATTTCCATGCTTTTAAATTCAGAAGCATAGGCCTTCAGGGATCCTGAAATGAATCAGGCAAGAGAAAATCCAGGATGAGTCAGAGCTAGGTTTCCACAGCTGAGGCAAAGAGGAGAGTGGGGAAGGAGCACAGCCCTCTGCTTCCCTATCTAAGCCAGAGGCCAGGGTCTCCCTTTCCTGGATAGAGCTCTAGGGAGTGGCAGGACCCTAGAGAAGAGATGGCATTTTTGGTCAGTTGGGTGCCCAGGACAACCTGACAGAGTCCCAGGCAGCCATGCAGGGCTTGGAAACGACAGAAGTCTTCAGATAGGAACAGAGGATAATACAGCAGTAACTTTCATGGACTCATAGCCAAAGTCAAGAAAGATATGAATGTCTCAGCAGATGCTGGCATGGATAGATGACCTGAAGGACCAGAATCTTGCCTTATCAAGCCTTGGTAATCTGTAATCCCTGTGAATTGAGTGTACCTCCCAAGGGCAAACGGGAGGAGTCATATTGACTGAAATTGAGTTTCATCCACCTTGGAAGAATGGGAATTTGAAATAGAAAATTGTATTGCATTCCAAAAATAAAATAAATAAATAAACAAATAAATAAATAAATTCTTCTACACTTGAGCTTTTGAACTGAGATTTATACCTGTGATTTTTATGCATGCCAATTTCTAAGATTTTCTTAAAATTTTATTATTAGTGTCAAACCAGGAAAAAGACAGATTGATGTAAATAAAAAATTAAGGGAGGGTGGAGAGTCTACAGAAATATTACAGAACTTTAAATTAACTCATTTAGCATAATTTCTCTCCAACTCCTATGAGGGTCTAGTGCTAGTCTGATAGAAAATTCAGGAACAGTATGTAATATCTACTTTTTCTGCTGTAATATATCTAGAAGGGGAATAGGAAAGCACAGGTACATACTGGGCTGTCCCTGCTAACTCAAGATGTGTCCTAAACAAGTTGCTTCTTGTCTCTGGACCTCATTGTGCACGTCTGTAAAATGAAGGTGTGATGGTTAGGCTAATGTGTCAACTCAGCCAAGTAATTGTGCCCAGTTGTTTGGTCAAGCAAGCACTGGGCTAATTGTAATACA
Source organism: Cabassous unicinctus (assembly GCA_029593785.1). Classification (NCBI taxonomy): domain Eukaryota; kingdom Metazoa; phylum Chordata; class Mammalia; order Cingulata; family Chlamyphoridae; genus Cabassous; species Cabassous unicinctus. The sequence continues at coordinate 29,774 of JAQZBX010001278.1, forward strand.
AGGACATTTATGGACTTTAGTCTTCAGTGAGTTTACTGAATAGATGGCTGATTACATCTACAATCAACCAGGGAGATTGCCGTCACCAATGAGTGACGTTTTATCCAATCAGTTGAATGCCTTAAAAGGGGAAGCGATTTCAGCATTCAGAGAGAATTTCCCAGCTCATCTTTGGACAGCCAACGTCTCCTGGGAATTCATCAAGGACCTTCATTGGACTTTCATTGGCGCCCCTGGTCTGCAGCCTGCCTGCGGAACCTGGACTTATGCATCCCCACGGTCGTGTGAGAGACTCATAAAACCTCATACTATTGACAGATTTCTTCTGTTGATTCTGTTTCCCTAGAGAACCCTGACTACTACAGAAGGCATGTGCCTATCGGTAACTTTCCTGCATCTAACGCTCAAAATTCCTATCTAGAAATAATCAGGATTCTATGTGTGTACAGAGAGAAGCAAGCAGAAACTTCCTACTTGAGTAGATCTTAGTTCTCCCAGTCTCCCAGCTCTTTGACAGGCTACTCACATATCTTTCATTCTCTGTCTTCTCTGACTTGCTCTTAAGTATCTATTCCTGACACCTCTGTTGCCTTTGAGCTGGGACCTCTTTTGACAAGATGAAAGAATTCAGATTTGATCATATTGGGTTCATGGACAACACATGGACAGAAACAAGGTGTGGCAGTTTGAAATTATTTTACGAATCCCCAAAAGAAAAAGACTTTTGGTGAACTAATCCATTCCTGTGGGTGTGAGACCCTTTCAATTGGACTACGTCAGTGAGGCGTGACTCAAGTTGAGTCTCTGCCCTCTTGCTGGGTCTGAGATAAACAGAGACACAGAGAAAGGCAGATACAGAAAAAGGGAGCAGCGAAATTGATTCTGCCATGTGAGAGAAAGGACTTCAGTTTTGCCCACAGCTGAGGTGCAAAGAGAGAAGGCCCCAAGAGGCTCAAATAGCTGAGGCCCAGGAAGAGATGAGCCATGTGCCTGATACTTTGTAGCTGAACTTGGGAAGAAAGCAAAGCAGCTGAGACTGACAGAGGAGGCTCAGAAAGAGCCAAGCCCTGTGCCTGGTTGCCCTCAGCTTTGCTCCTGGCAATGAGAGATTCTGGAGGGGAACGCAGAGACCTCGGTAGAGATCTGTGGCCGTCTTGCTTCACCATGTGGCAGCTGACTTTGGTGAGAAAGCAATTCTGCTGATACGTTACTTTGGACATTTCACGGCCTTGGAACTGCAAGTTTTATCCCCAAATAAATCCCCATTTTAAAAGCCAGCACATTTCTGGTACTTTGCATTACCCGCCCTTTGGGAAACGAAAACACAAGGCTTATCTGCATTTCAGAAAAAACAAAACAAATCATGAAACTATCTCATTGGTGTAAAAGTCATAGTAATCACTCTCCTGTTATGGCAGTTCGAGATTATTTATGAATCCCCAAAAAGAGAGATTATATTTGTAAAGTAATCTATTCCTCTGGGTGTGATACCCTTTGATTGTATTATATTCAGCTAAGATGTCTTTAATTAAATTATGTTAAGATTAGGGCTTTGATTTGACTATGTCAGTAGAACGTGACCCAGGGTTGAGTCCCCGCCCCCTTGGTGGGTTGTATAAACAGACACTCACTCAAGAAGACACACAGGAAGAGAGAGAGCTCCATAGACATGGAAGAGGAGAGAACTTCATCATGTGACAGAAAGGAGAAGGCTCAAACAGCTAAAGCCCAGGGAGAGAGAAGCCATTTGCCTGATAGTTTGCAGCTGAAGGGAACAGAGCAGCTGAGTCCTAGGCCAGCCTACAGCTGAGATCAGAAGAAGCTGGGCTCACAGAGCGTTAAGAGCAGGGGTTCTTAACAAGGAGTCCGTGAGCTTGAATTGAAATTCAAAAAAAAAAACATTATTCTTGTGGGGATGTGTTTGTGTGGGTGTGATATATTTATTAACTAATACACAGTATACTATGGACTTAGTAAGGAGTCTGTGGTTTTCACCTGACTAGCAAAAGGGTCTGTGGAACAAAAAAGGTTAAGATCCCCTGCTTAAGAGGAAGAAGGAAGGAGAGACCAGGCAGAGATCTTTATAAAATCCAACAGATTTCTGGCACTTTGCATCAGCACCCCTTTGGCTGACTAATACACCTGTCTATTAATTTATCTGAATCCTCACCATGATTCAATTCTTGGTCCAAGTGCCATGTTCTCTACCAAGTCCTGGTTGACTCCACTGACTCACAGTCAACCTTCTCTCCTCTGTACTAACCTAGCAATCACATCTGAGACTTAGCATATGTTATCTGCTGAAGCTAGTTGAGGGGGAAAGAAGAGATGAGGAAGGAAAACTTACCATCCATTATGGCAATCCTGAAACACGTGGATGGTGCCCTGAGATAGCAAGGAAAGAATGGATATGGAGAGGTAAAGCAAAACAGGGGTTAAGAATTGGCTTCTGGAGCTCGGGTTTGAATTTTGGCTTTGTTCCTTGTTCACTGTGAAATCTTGAGTGTGTTATTTAACCATTTTTTGTTCCAGTCTACTCCTCTGTGAAATGGGAGTAATAACAACAACCTCATAGGGTTGTTGGGAGGAGAAAATGAATCAACATACACAAGGAAGAGAGATGGCGCATAGGAAGCACCAATTAGGGTTAGGTATTATAGCTCTTTAGAAGGAAATAGTGTTTAGATTTAATGACTGAGTGCAGATGGAGACTGAAGTGCTTTACTTATGTTTTCTTGTTTAATCTTCACTAAAAGCCTTCAAGTAAAGCATTTTCATCACTCCATTTTACAACTGATAAAGATGAGGTTTCCAGGAGTTTAAATAATTTGCCCAAAGACCTACAATTAGTAGTTGGGCAAATCTGGACTGGTCTGTCTTCAAAGCCCAAACTTTTTTTTACCACCCTCCATTTCCTTTTGCACTAAGGATTAGTATATAAACTGCATGTTAATATATAAGGCATAGGAATTAATGGGTTATTAGCCTACGTGAATAATATTTAAAAAAGGTAACATTTCCAATTTCTTTCCTTCCATTTTATCTTGCAACTATTTGGATGAGGTTTTTGTTCCCACCATTCCACCAAAACTTTTCTACTAAAGGCCACAAATACCTTCAAGTTTTGATAACTTTTTTGATTATTTCTAAGTCTTCATCTTACTTACCAGCAGAATTTGACACAGTTGGTCATTTTATGTTTCTCAAAATAAATCTCTTGGCTTCTAGGACACCATACTTACCTGGTTTCATTATTGTCTTTCAATCTGATTCTTCTCAGTCTCTTTGGTTATTTGCCTCTCATTTCACTGACCTCCAAAGTGTGGTCCTACAGACTTCAGTCCTGGAACTTCGTTTCTATCTATACGTACTCCCTATGTAATCCATCTAGTCACATGGCCTTCACTACCACGTATATGTTGATTGCACTCAAATTACATTGCCAGTGCATCCCACTTGATACTTGCACTTAGATGTCTAACTGGCAACTCAAACTTTACAGTCCCAAACAGTCTTCCCTGCTTCTGTTAAAGAGAACTCCATTATTCTTGGACAAAACTGTGTTATAGTTCTTGTTCCTCTCTTTCTCTCACATTCCACTTCTAATCTTTCAGTGAATACTGTTGAATCTACCTTTTAAATATAGTCATAATCCACAACTTCTCACCATCCCCACTGCCACCTCCCTGGTTAAACCTACCTGGATCTGTTACCCATATTAAGACAAAATCCTCACAACTGGTTTTCCTACCATTGCCTGTACCCTTCTGCAGTTCATTCTCAACAGAAAGATCCTCTTCAAAGTCACATTATATAACTTAAACCCTCCAATGACTTTCCATCTCACTCAGAATAAAAAAACAATGTCCATAATGGAATCTACAAGGTCCTACAGGAGTTGTCTCCCTGTGACATCTCTATCCTTACCCTGTAATACTCAATCTCTCATTCTTTCTATTCCAGTCACATTGACCTCACCATCCTAGAATAAGCCATATATGCTCCCTTATGAAGGTAGATGTACTTACTGTTCCCTCTGCCTGAAATACTCTTTCTCTGAGTTCCACCTGGATAACTTCCTCACTTCTTTAAGGTTTTTATTCAAAATGGGCATAAGGTCAGATAGAAAATATTCAAGAAATAAATAATACCAGCCCTGCACAAACTCTTTCAAAGTTAGAGGAGAACACTTCCCAGCTCATTTTATGAGGTTAACATTACACTATTTAAAAATGAAGATAGGCAAAGACATTATTTAAAAAAAAAGAGGAAAACTACAGACTAATATTCCTCATTAATGTAGAAGCAAAATTCCTTAACAAAATATTGGCAAAGAATAATAGCAATATATTAAAAATATAATACACTGTGGCTATTGGAGTTTATACCAAGAATGCAATATTGTTTTAAAATTTGAAAACAAATAAATGTAATTCTTGTATTAACAGAATAAATGAGAAAAAACAATAAACTCATCTTAATAGATGCAGAAAATAATTGGAAAAATTCAGCATGCATTCATGATAAAACATTTATCAAAAAAAGGAATAGAAGAGAAATTCCTCAGGCTGCTAAAGGGAATCTATGAAAAATCTACTGATAACATGATAATTAAAGGTGAAAGACTGAATTTATTTCCCTTAAGGAATTTATTCCACTAAGAAATAACGTAAAGATGTCCATTCTCATCTTTGTTTTCAACATTGAATCAAAAGTTTGAGCCAATGCAATAAGGCAAGAAAAAGAAATCCTAAGTTTACAAGCTGGAAAGACAGATGTAAATATGTCTATATTCATAGACTACATGACAGTGTACTTAGAAAATCCTAAGTAATCCATAAAAAACTAAAAAGTGGATTTATCCAGGTCCCAGGATACAAACCAACATTAAAAAAAAATCCATCCTACTGCTATATATTACCAATGGAAACTGGAAATTGCATTAAAAACAATTTCAAATAGCATCAAAATATGAAATATTTAGAGATAAGTTTAACAAAATATATGAAAATTGGAGTACTGAAAATGACAAAATATTGAGAAAAATTAAATGAGACCAAAATAATTGGAAAGATATAATATGTTCATGAATCAAGAGATTTGGTATAGTTAAAAGTTCAATTCTCCCTAATTTGATTTATAAATTCAATGCAATCCCCATCAATGTCCAGCCATGCTTTACTGGTACAAACTGATAAGCAAATTCTAAAATTTATATGGAAAAGCAATTTTGTAAAAGAAGAACGAAGAAGACTCACATTACTAGGTTTCAAACTTTACTATAAGACTACAGTAATAAAAACAGTGTGGGATTGGTATAAGAATAGACACATAAATGAATGAGACACAATAGAATCTAAAAACAGACCCACACATTGCAATCAATTGATTTTTGGCAAAGTGCCAAAGTAATTAAATGGGAAAAGAGAGTCTTTTCAATAAATGATGCTGGAACAACTAAATATTCATATGCAAAAAAATAAAAAAGGGACCTCAATCTTTATCTCACTCCACGTACACACAAAAATTCACTTTAAATGCATCAAGAACAACTCAAGCCAAATTATAAAACTTAAAAAGGAAACACAGGAGAGAAAGTATTTTCTTGACTTTGAGGTTGGCAAATATTTTTTAGATACATAAAAAGCAAACCAGAAATAGAAAATTGAACAATTGAAATTAAAACATATGTTCTTCAAAAGATACCATTAAGAAAATGGTAAGGTAAATCACAAGCTGGAAGGAAATATTTGCATTACATATATCTGATAAAGGACTTGTATCCAAGATATATAATGAACTCCTTAAATACCCTTATAAAAAAACAAAAACCTCCTAATATAATGGACAAAAGATTTGAACACACACTTCATAAAAAAAGGCATATTAATGTCTAATAGCACATTAAAAAGTGCTAAAAATCAATCATTAGGGAAATGTAATTTAAAACCACAGTTGGGACACCATTATATATCCATTAGAATGGCTAAAATTAAAATAACTGATAATACCAAGTATTGGGGAAGAACACTCGGACATTGCTGGTGATAGAACCACTTTACAAACCTGGGAGTTTCATACAAAGTGAAACATATACTAATGTTTCGATTAGTATATTAGCAATTTCACTCCTGGGTATTTATTCAAGAGAATTAAAAACTCGTGATTATACAGACACAAAGGTTCTTAGACGCTTTCTTCATAATAGCCCGCAATAGGGAAAAACCCAAATTTCCATCAACAGGTGACTGGATAAATAAATTGTGGTATTTTCAAACAATAAAATACTGCTCAACAATTAAAAAGAAGAGCTACTGATATCATCAAAAACTTGAATGAATCTTGAAAATATGCTGAAAGAAATAAGCCAGCCATAAAAGAATACATACTACATGATTCTATATGAAACTATAGAAGAGAAAAATGTAATCAATGGGAATAGAAAACAGATCAGAGGTTGCCTAAGCCTGGGGAGATTGACTGGTATGGAGCACAAGGGATTTTTGGGGCATGATGAAAATATTGTTTATTTTGATTGTGTATGTGGGTACACTATTATATAAATTTGTCAAAACTCTCTGAACTTATAGTTAAAATGGGTACATTTTATTGTATATGAATTAAATTTCCACGAAGTTCATTAAAAAACCACAACTGACTTGAAAATTAAAAAAAAAAAATACAACCAATCAGAATGGATGCCTGAGAACCTGGAAAAAGTGTGGGCCCAGAAATCACCTGCTCAACAAGGCCTTCCCTGACCAATTCATGTAGGATGTCAATCATGCCACCCCCTCTAGTTTACCTTCCCCTCCTATTTTAGTTTTTTTCTTAATAATTTATCACTTTCTAATATACCATACATTTTACTTATTTATTTTTCTTTTCTAGCATATAAGACAAGACACTTTTGTCTGTTTTTGTTCATCATTAACTATTAACTATAAACCCTGGATTAGTACCTAGCATATAGTAGGTGCTTAGGAAATATTTTTACATGAATAAATAAGTGTTCTATGCCTTAGTGATTTGTTTGGTATTTGTGCCTATATTACTCTTTGAAATTTCCTGCAAATTCAGCAGGGAAGCTATTCCTTTTAATAGTACATTGAGTAAAAACCTGAGTATATTCATTTGCAAATCCATTTGAAGTTATTATAATCAGTCTCCCAAGTTTACTCTGTATCTAAGTTTTAATACATTAAATTGTCATTAACAGCACTGAATTATATATTTGAATATGGTTAAAAGGGAGAATTTTAAGTTGTAAATACATTAGGAAAAAAAAATTAAAACTAACAAAAACCCCATAGGGGTGTAAAACACAGTGAACCCTAATGTAAACCATAGAGTATAGTTAATAGTGCAATTATAAAAATGTTCTTTCATCAATTACAATAAATGTACCACACTAATGCAAAGTGTTAATAATAAGGTGGTATATTATGGGAACTCTGCATTTTATGCATGATTTTTCTGTAAACCCCAACTTCTTTGATTAAAAAAAAGTGAAGCAGTTAAAAAAACTGATATTGAGAGCACAGAGAGGAGATTTTTCATGTGTGTCTCTTTACAGGATTTGACTATTTACTTTTTAGAAGGAATCTCACAAAAATAATCACCAAGAATTTTCACTCAGCTGAAGTGAAAATCAGATTTATACATAATTTTCTAGAAATGTAGTTTTTTTCTAAATATTTGTCATATTTAAACCCATCATTGCATTTTTAACTTGAATCCAGGATATTACCTGGCACTTGATAGGGACCTCATACACATGTAGATTTATTTAATCCACATAGTCTTAAATTTTAATTGCTTTTTAAAAAACATATTACTGAATTTTATTCTCATAGCCTTCAAAGAGTTTAAGTGGGCTCAGTTTTATTATCTTCACATAACTCAATATACCTTTAACGAGTGCTTGCTGTGTTTCAAGTACTACAATATGTATTGGGCCTCTAATTAGAATAAAAGATGTTTCTTTCAAAGAGCTCGCTCTCTAGTGGAGGAGACATGAAGTTAAGAGACTTAACCAAGATTATTCAGCTAAAGAGCTGGTTCTCTTACCTTCTAATTCTGGGCTCATGAAAATTTCCATGAGCCCTTGGTAATAAATATGAGAGATGTGAATCATCGCAAACCTCAAATGTCACCAAACATGCACTGTTCAAGATAAACCTAACCTACTGAAATAGGTGCCATGAATTAGCCATGACTATCGCCTCCCAGCCTGGTGTCCACTTGCTCCCGGGGACTCCAGGGTCTGTTTTCCAGTCTCCATAATCCCAGGGTTTCCTCACCCATTCCCAACTAACCAAATCTTTATATTTCTACAGCCTCTCTCTGGCCCATCCTCCCTGAATCCTTCCCTAACCACCTCAGTCTAACTATTTATTGTCAGTACCATGCATTTGGCAGATAGCAAGCACATCCTGCCTCATGTGTAGGCTCTGAATAGCCAGGGACTTGATGAAAGTGTTGATTGATTAACCCAGGAGCCATCTATAGGCAAATATATTGATTGGTATGATGCATTTAGGGCTCTTTGAAGGATAATATGTTTAACTAAAATATCATGCCTTACTTAGAGAACTGATTCTGGAAAATAATGATCTGTAGTCACTTCCTGGAAAGAAATACAAAATTGAACAATTCATACCCTTTTGTGAAATTCAAGTTCATTATCTCTTACTGAGTGCAGTAAAGAATATATGCAATTAAAGGAAATTCACTTGACTAAACAAGATTGTAGCTAACAATGAAAGTATAAGTACAATCCTCCTTACTGAATTTGTTGACCGTTTCTTCCTGAACAATGATTTACTTTTTGCAGTATCTTGGTATATCTGAATGATTAAATTTGTAACATGATGGTTGCAGTTTAAAAACATATACAGTGCGGGGGGCAGATGTGGCTCAAATAGTTGGGTGTCCGTCTCCCATATGGAGGGACCTGGGTTCGATCCCCAGGACCTCCCGGTAAAAATAAAGAAACATTTGGAAGGCACGCGGGCCTCCAGGCCCTGTGTGTGGATGCGCCATCAGGTTCTGCCAAGCCATGCAGAAAGATGATGTAACAGGAGAGAGAGTGACACAAGGAAGAGCCAAGACAAGACGTGCCGAAAAACCAGGAACTAAGACGGCGCAGGCGATAGGTAGCCTCTCTCTCACATTGTAGGTTCCCAGGATCAAATCCCAGTGAAGACAGGAGGAGAAGGATGAGGAGAGAGGGCAGGAAACAGACACAGAAAATTGCCCAGCGAATGGACACACAAAAAAACAAACAGCAAAAATGGGGGGTGGGGGGTAAAGATGGATAAAAGTCAATAAATAAATAAATCTTTAAAAAAAAACAAAAACAAAACCATGTACATTGGGGAGGGACTCAAGTGGGAAAGACTTGCTGGCTTTCTACCGGGTCCCTACAGAAGGTCGTCATGTCATCAACATCCTCTAAAAGCCTTTCCTCAGCTTTGTAGGTTCAGAAGTTCAACTTTGAGTTCGTTCAGCAAAGTTGATGGAGTGCTTCATATCAAACAAAATCCTTGTGGACTAATGTATAAAATTCTAATGCCAATTTATTAATTTAAAATGAAAAGGGTATATATCCAGTGGAATTACACTCACATTTGATGATTAATACATATCTCTTCCTGTTAACAGATCTACCTGGGAAGCCAAATAATAAGTGAAATGTTACTTGATGAGCTTGGTCCCAGGACAAGGGGGGTAAAAAAAAAGGTCAGTATGGCTAACTTTACCTCGACTACAGCAATTCACTAAGCCCCACCGAGTGCCGGCATTTTAAGTGAGGGTGTCTGCTAGTGTTTCTTGTCCAGCCTGTGTTCTTGGGCCTCCATAGTGGACTGTGGACATGGTGGACATAGAGGTTTTGGATGCCCATGGATTTTCCTTCTTAAGATACATTTGTATTTTCATTTAGTTACATACTGGTCTTGCTGGCCGTCAGAGAACTTCTGCCTCCTTAGGGAACCTTGAACATATTTATTTTGATTCCTTCTATAGATTTTATAGTTTATTTTACTGAGGGAATTTTTATCTCCAAGTTTTTAGGGGGCATGTCACTGTTGTGTCCCAACCCCAACCTCATGAATTAAATAAATGACACATTTTAAGGCAAATTCTTAAAATGGTAACTCAATATATGCTTTATCATTAATCATTAGAACACATACAACAAAGTAGAGAGGAAAAATCCATAAATTCCAGAGAAAAACACAAGTAAATAACATTTAAGTTGATAAAACTAACCATAGAATTGTCAAGTAGCCACTTTCTAAATCCCCTTTTCTTTTTCTTTTTGCCAAAAATGTAAATAACATCCTCTTTATTCAGGCTATCTTCAATGTACATGTTAAACATAGAATACCCCACTTCCTCATTAAATCAAAGGCGTGGCTCATCTCATATCCTGGAATAAAACGATATTCTTACTGGGTCTAAGTTTAGTCACCCTCTCTGCCTTAGTCTCCCAGCTGCTAAAACAAATACCATACCATACAATGGGTTGACTTAAACAATGGGAATTTATTGGCTCATAGTTTTGAGATTAAGAGAAGTCCTAAATTGAGCTGTCAGCAAACGAATGCTTTCTCCCAGAAGACTGTGGCATTCTGGCGATGGCTGCCAGTGATCCTTGGTCCTTGGCTTTTCTGTCACATGGCAACGCACATGGGGCAGGATCTTCTCCTTTCTCTTCTGGTTCCAGTGACTTCCAGCTTCTACTCTTCCCCAATGGTTTTCTCACTGCGGACTTCTCTCTAAGGTCTCTAGGACCAGGATCCATCCTGACTTCGTGGGCCACACCTTAACTAAAAATAATCTCTTAAAAGGTCCAATTCACAATGGGTTCACACTCACATGAATGGATTAACATTATGGAGATGTTTTTCTAGGGTACATAAATCAAAATACCCACCCTCCAGTGTGGCTTCTGAGAAAAAAAGTAAACTTTCCAACTGGGAATCAAATAGCTTTGAAATACACCAGGTTATTTTTTATTTGAACAAGTTACTCTCCACAAAATCTTTAAAAACTAAGTTTTGGTTATCACCACACTATCACTATTATTATCTCCTTATCCAGTTAAATAACTCTCTCTCTATATATATGTTCTCATACTTTGAGAAGTTAAAGTGTCTAGGTTACACCATGAGTAGCAAACTCTAATGTAAAACAAGCCTTCTGTTAAGCAAATCTGAAGTTCAGGTTTTACCTTAGTAATATGGCAATAAATTTCTTTAGAAAATATTTGAGCAATGAATTCAACACACATTTGAGAAAGCAGAAAACATCAGGCCTTTACACCTTTAAAGAAAAATACCTGAGAAACATATGCAGTAGAAGGAGATCGGTTTGGCTTATGCAAGATGGCAGCTTGCCCACAAATGCCTCCCTCTCCCCCATTAGCCACAGAGACACACATTTGTCTGTGGGAAGGTGCCATTTCTTGGAACAAATTCATGATGAAATTAGATAGTTTCTTAAGTTTGGAATTCATTGGCATGAACGACTAATGAGTGGGTAGTGGTAGACTTTAAAAACTAGAAACTTGTGTCTGCCTTTGTCCCACGTTTCTCCTGTCATGTCTCCAAGAAGAAGAGGGAGGCTGGGGGCATCCTCTTCCATGCTGGGGTCTCCCTGGGGAAGAGGACATACAACCTCGATTCAGACAAATGGAACTGATGTAATTTCTTCACATCCTCCTTTAAAGAGAACGTCATATGAACTCTTCAGAAATATAATAGCTTTAAACTTCCTCGTGGCTTTCCTTGGGGAAAGGCAACTTAGCCCTACCAAATAACCTATAAATATAGTGGATTTTCCCGGTAATAACTGACTGTCAGGATAAGGTGGTAGCTAACCATAGGTCCTTAAACAACTAAGAAGGGGTCATTCTGTTTTCTTCTGCAGGAAAATGCCTGCACCATTTTAGAAAGATTGGTAATAACAGCATGGCCAAAACGAGTATCTGTGTGTTTGAAATAGAATTCCCCATTTTCTAATCATTTCATTTACCTGAGGACTTTAAAATTAAAATGCCTTTTCATAAAAGAATCCAAATTTATTAATATCAGTTTGGAAGAGAAAATAAATGCAGGGAAAAAAATCACCCCTAGTGTCCAAAACAACACTTTTGAAATGTGGGTGTTTATTTTTCAATCCATTTTACTATATACTTAGGTTAAACTAGTGGATATGATTTTTTCACTTCCACTACTATAATGTCCATGTTTTCACACGATCATCATAACATTATAATAGTCCATCAAGAGGATGTGACAGACTTTACTTTCAGTTAATTGAGTAGGTATTTTTGTTTTTACTGCAAATGGGATGGCTCTTAGCTCGAAAGAGCCAGCCATTATGTAATGCCTGGCAGCCTCCCCATCTCCCAGTTCTCTGCCAGCAAAGCTGAATTAACTCCACCGGCAGACTCCTCCCTGCCTCAAACTCAGACTCTGGTTCTGACCCTGGGCAGAGGGATAGAAGCAGCTAGAAAGGACAGCTCCCTGGCTCAGTGCTGAGTCAGCCTTGCTGTTGGCTTAGTTCTGATGTTGGACCAATTTCTGTGCTGTGTCCCAGTTCTTTGGAGCCCGCCTCCTTCTTCTACACCAGCTGCCTGGCACCTGTCCTTTATGGCAATGCTTCAACGACTAAGTTCTCATCTTGTCCTCAGGGACAGTTGCCTGCTGGATATTCCAGTGGCCCAAGCTGGCTTTTCCTTTGTGATTGGACCCCCAAGGTCTATAGCTTTGCTGAGACTGAAGTTCTCCTCAGTGCTCTAACAGGATTACTTTGTTAGAGAACTGGTAGAGGGGAGAGTAAAGAGCTGGACTTGGGATTCAGTCACATCTAGATGCAAACTCCATCTCCACCATGCTCATTAGCTGTGTAACCTTTGGCCAATTTTACTTAGCTGCTCTGAGCCTCAGTATCCTCATCTCAGAAATGGGGGAAAAATGGTGCCTACTTCTTAGGGTGATTTAGAGGGACAAATGAGACAATGCATGTAAATTGCCTATTGTGTTGCAGGCACTAATAAATAAGATAGTTCCTATTCTGCTCTATACTCCAGTTCTTCTTTGATCTGAACCCTAGTTTATCCCTCAGGCATGATACCTTTCAGGATTAAACCTCTTGGGCATCTAATGACAGATACCTTGATGCCTACTACTGATCCATCCTGGCTCTTGGATCACTGGGGGCTTTTCTTGGTTGCCTTGGCTTTGCAGCTTGCCTGTCCTGCCCTTGGTGTGGATCTTGGACTTGGCTTGACACATCCCCTAAAGATGCCTGAGTCCTTTTGGCCTTCTTTTCTGAACATGCAGGTGCTGATGACTTTCCGTGCTGTTTGGTTGGACCCTGAGTCCCAGCTTCCCCAGACTGGTCTGCTTGCCACTGGGTAAGCCCCAGCTCTCATTCATGCAGACTGTTGAGCTGAACTTCCTTCAGTCCATTCCTGGAGCTGCATTCAGGGCATCTTCCTTGTCCAAGTGAACTCATGGAACATGTTACAGGACAGGAATGTGAGGTGGATGGCGGTGCCAAGAGAGTCAGTGGTAGTCCTGGCCCTGGGAGGTCCAGCAAAGTGTTAGCAAAGGGTCATATAGTAATGGTGATCCCTCCAGAAATATGGGGATCCCCAAAGTTAGAACGACATACAAGGCTGTATAAACCAGACCACACCTAGGGGCCTGGGATAGATAAAAGGCCTCTAGGCTGGGGGAAGCTCACCAGGACCAAGGAATAACCTCTTCCTAGGGATTAGGATGCAGAGCTGGAGTCAAGATTCCAAGGATTGCAGAAGGAAAAGGCACTGGCAGTTTGGTGATGACAATCTGAATCTAAGAAACTGCTTGGTCTTGAGGACATTTTTACATTTCTTGCTGGGGAGAATTGAATTCCCAGAGTGGGAGGCCCTAAGACCCTTGGACAATGTGCGAAATAACTGCAGCTAACTGGGGAGTGAGAACGCAGGCTACAGGCGAGTTGTGATACTTCAGTAGCCGGAGAGTACCTGGAGGCTCTGAATGGTCTGAGTGACAGCTGACAGAGCCTCTGCTGTCCAATCACGTGTGGCGGTGGGCGGAGACCCGGCACAGCCTCCTGCCAGAGGGTGGTCCAGGTGATCTCTTTCATCCCTGATTACAAGAGTGTTTCTTGAGGGTGCTCTCTAGTTTGCATGCCAGAATTGATTATCGGATGGAAAGGTTCAATCCCTGTTTGTGCACAGAAGGGATACAATCCTTGAGCTATCCAGACTTAAAAATTATGAAAAGAAAATGAATGTTTTCAAGTTTTCGGATAACACCTTATGTCGAGATGCTATCTACCAAAAAGAACATTTCCCCACCCTGAGCAATTGAATTGAGCAGCTCTAATAGCAGGCATCTGCTAACTTAATTTTCATTTTTACTGTGGCAAATGCTCCAATAGCGTGGGTGGATATTTACAAGAGTGAGCGGCTGTGTTGAATACCGTAATTTTAAAGCGTAGAGCTATTAGGATGGGTGCGAAAGAGGCGGAACGGTTGGAGCCAAAAGATTATGCGTGGGCGCCCGAGGTCACTTCTCCCTCCTTTGCTCTGCTCATGCCATCCCTTCCCAGGAGCACATTCCCCCTTCCTCCTCCACTTCTGAGGCCTGTCCATCACCTTCCGGGCCCCACTCCTCCTCGCGCCTTCTCTGACCACATCTACCTTTAGCATCCTGTCCACACCTTGACCTCAGCAATCACTTGTCAGCTACAGGCCTTTGGCACTCAGCATCTCAGCCGGCGGCTGCTGGGATTCTTCGTCTTTTCTCCCTCACCAGAATAATATAGTAAAGGATTTATATGTCTGGAGAAATGCTATAGAGCCTAACCCAAAGGTGTTCAAACAGTATTTATGGATTTTCTTAGTCACTTAGTTTTAGATGGTGGCAAAGGACAGTTGATGACAGAAGGCTTGAGTGGATGGGTGTGAGGATGTGAATTTGTTCACAGGATGTGTTTAGTAAAGGAAGGATTGTGGAATTGGAATTAATTTATATCTAGGTAAATAGAAATATATTCATCCATATAATGTTTCCTATTATAAGATAATATGTATTACGCTGTACCATGCAAACAGTTTGCATATACAAGAGGTTATTTTGACCATGGTGATTTTTTTTGTCTGCGGGCAGGAAGCATGTTGATCTTTCTTTTTAATTACATAAATGGGCCATGCCCCATACTGGAAAAAAGAAAAAAGTATGCAAATAGTAAAAATTTTCCTTAACCAATCTTCAGATACTTTATGTATCAAAATAAAAATGTCTTGCTTCATGAAAGCTTTTTTTTTTTTTCTCCTACAGGAAAACAGCTTGGGTTTGGTTGGTTTTCAGTAGGCACTCAGTAAAAGCAAGACTTGCATCTGTGTCTGAAGCCAATGTTAAAGTGAAATGAACTTGGATGGAAAGAAAAGGGAATTTGAAGTTCAAATTAAACAGTCTGTATTTGTAAAATGGTTTGAAGATGAAAAGCCCCATAGAAGTTATTATTGTCATTATCATTAATAATGTATGTGCCAAGGCAGCCAAATGGAACATTTATACCGGACAGCAGGAGCCCAGAGTGTCTTTCAGGTACAATTATCTTTGGCCTGTCCTCAGCGGTTTTCTCTTTGATGGGATTCCTTCACCTTACTCTGCTTTAGTGGGAAGTTAGGCCCAGAAAATTTCTCAGCACAGAGTACTGTGGAATGTTCTCAGGAGGCAGGGAATAGGTCCCTCTCTCTATCCGCTTCTCCCCACTCTCCCACTGTGTTGCCCCCTCCTGCCAATAACTCGAGTAACTGCAGCCTCTTCAACATCTGAATGATGCACAAGGGACTTTCTTTTTGCTGAAGGCCCTCAAGGCAAGTTTTACATTTGCTGGTAGTCTCTATATCAGAAAGACAGACTTCTTTCCCAAAGATGCATGTTCCAGATAGCTCCTAGGTGGAAAACATTTTTTTTTTTGGGGGGGGGGGCGGGTGATGGTTGTAGGAACTCAATACATAACAGGTGCCAAACCCACATGCAACACTAGGGAAACAGCCGGCCCAGGCACGGGCCAATCCTCTATTCAGGAAGCCCTCCCATTTCTTTTCAAAACTTTCCTTGAAAATGCCCTTTTTATTCTGTTTATGTCAGAGGAAAACACCTCTCACTGGTGCTTTCTGGAACTAGGAGGCTGGGCCCCCTTGCTGATACAGTTGTGGGGACACAGAGCTGGAGGGTCATGGGACAGGACGCTTAGAAATTTGATTAGAGCTATGGGCCCTGACTCCATGAGCCTGGAGCATTTCCTGTATAAACAACCACTCGCTTCCGTGACCTTACGGGATGCTAAGGTGGAGTGATAGGCTGCCGAGAGGTAGCAGTGACCTGGGATTCTGGGCATTGTTGGGATCAGAGAAGATGAAGCGTGGAGATGAGCATTAAGTCTTTGGACTCGAGTGGTCATTAAGTATGCCCCATTTCCACTCAACATAACATCCTTTACTTTCCTTCTCAAACTTTGCCCAGTGAAGAAGAGTTTTTATTGTGCTTTACACCTGAGGAAAATGAGCATTGAATAAAATGAGCTTTAGAGAACCTAGTTAGAAGAAAGGCCATGAGGTAAGTTGACTTCTTATACCTCAACTTTTAGTCGCTGGAGCCAATGAACCCAAAGAAGGAATAGAAAAGAGGCAGAAGTTCCAAGTGGCCTCAAATAGAGCTGTCGGTCTCACTACAAATATTCTTTGAAAATTTAAGCCATAGAAGGATAGCCTTATCTATGGTCTCTGCATAGGTAGGTTTCTATAGATCTGAGCTGAATGAGGATATTTTGCCCAAAGCATTTATTTCTGAGAAATTCACATTCATGGATGTTCATTTATTTTTTGGTTGAAGGTAAGAGTGTGAATGGATAAAACCACCTGTAGGAACTACATTTATCTCATGATTTATACCCTTATTTTTGGCACTGTCCCCACAATTAACCCAAGAGCCAGTTTATCAATTCATTCAAAGAAAGCCCAGATCATTGAGGGAGACAGATCTGAGTATTGAAGGGAAGCATGGAAAAGAAATAAGCCCTGCTGTGTCAGTTCCACAGTTCAGACTTAAATTCTCCTTAGCTCTTTATTTTTCCTTCTCTGTAATGGAAGAACACTAGGTGACCTCAAAACTCCCCAGTCAAAAACAAGACTGCTTAAAGGAATTGCTTTTCTCAAATTGCTGTTCTTGCTAGATGAGAGTTTTTGATGTTAAGAAGGGTTTCTGGGCTGATAAGAAAAGAATAGTATCATACATTTATACCCATCTAGGCAAACATTGGTTCTGAGCTCATCAATGGTTTTGTTCTTATGATGTGCAAAGGACTTTCCAAAGCATTTTACATATATTATCTATTTATTCTTCAGCAACAATGATAGAAATCATTTATGCACATTTCATAATTTGGTTTGCATATTGACGAGGATCTGAGTTAAATGAGGTGTTTAGGATAGTCGGGTTTAGAGATGCTAAAGAAACTTTCATAAGTGGCAGGGGAAATGCAAGAGACAATCTATTTCCATTCTCTGCCCTTTGGAGATGACAAATCTGAGGGACACGGAGGTTGCTACTGGTCACAAAGCTAGTAGGTGGCAAAGCAGGACTTAGACTACAGTTTCCTGGCACCTAGGTCAAGGCATTTCTTCTGAAGTTTGTGTCTTGGCAGAAAGGAGAGGAAATATCAGGAATAAACACACACAAGGAAGATGCCCCACAAGAGAGTTGGCACAGCAAAAACAGGAGACCTGGAGTCCATAACTGATACTTAAATGGTTCCTCCCCAGCCAGAGGAGCACCTACTTCTCTCTGGCTCTTCCTGAGTTTTAAGGGCTCACGTACAATTATGGGGAGGTATGAGTGAAGAGTCTCTAGAATATAATTGCTTTTCCTGCATCCTCCTGTGGTGAGGCAATATGGTGTGGACAGTATTCAGACTGTGTTATCTGTGGAATCAGGCAGACAGGTCCTCATTCAAATCTTACTTCTGCTGTGCCATTTGGGAAAGTTGTTTTAACCCCTCAATGTCTTAGGCTTCTCAACTATGAAATGTGCATAAATGATTTCCATCTCTCATTGTTGCTGAAGAATAAATAAGATAATATATGTAAAATGCTTAGGAAAGTCCTTTGCACATCATAAGTACCTCATAAATGTTATCTATGATTTTAAGTATTTTTACTTCGTCTTATCAATGGGATTGATATTAAATGTACAAGTCCAGATTTAAAAGTAAGGGTCATTTTATTCTCCTTCCATCCTCATCTGGAATGGTTGGAAATGGTTTCAGTGAATGTCATGGCTTTTTTGCTGTTAACGACACTCCCTCATTGCCTGGGTACTTGGCTTCAATCTCGTCAATGAAATCAGGATTAATAAGGAGCAGCAGCACTTTCTTCCTCTGAGTATTAACAGTTTGGAGAAAATGGTTGAACTGTTCTTGCATTTAATAATTAGATGCGACATGCTCATTTATATTTCAAGGAAACTCCAAGTCACCTATTCATAATTAAGATAATAGCATTGTGAAGGAAGGAGATATTAAGAACTGAAAGTATGATTGAAGAGTTCCACTGAGAAGACGCATGGTCAGGCAGGACTCTGTGCATTCCAGGGAAGGCTCTGCTCCTCCTGCTCTCTGGAACAGTCCATAATTAGCACTTGATTTATTTCTTAGTTCTCATTTCCAGCCTAATAGATTTTACTGGTTATTAGTTTCAGCCATACTTTCCACTGGCTGGGGTTGGACGTGTCATTTCGCTTTTGTGTTCATGATGTGCCTGAGAGTTGGAGGTCTTAAATCTGATTGGATGAAGTTAATTTAGAGGGTGAATCTGTTTTTCTCAGCTCTTGGAAACAGTCCATTCGCTAGTACTATGCTAATTGCTGTTCTGCTGTATTGATTGGGATAACAGTAACTAGCTATTCGTAAAAAACATAAATCTAAAAATTTCCATGGCTTGACACAATGGAAATTTCTTTCTCGCTCATCTAAATGTGCAGTGCAGGTGCTCCTGGTCAGCGGGAAGCTGAGCTTCACGGGGTGGTTCCCATACCCCCATCGCATTTCCTTTCTATCTTCCTATGGGTCTTAGGATCCTCTGCATCCAGGCTGGAGAGAGGGAAAAAAGAGCACTGTGGAGTTGCAACCACTTCTTAGCCACTCTGCTGGGAGTGACACACGCCACTTCTGCTCATGTTCAGGTCACAAGAACTAGGCACATGAGCCCACGGCTGCAGGAGGGTCTGGAAAATGTGGACCCTGGTTACGCAGCCGCTTCACAGCAGCAACACGTCCAGTGGAGGGGGCCTGGCTTTTGGTGGGCACTTAGCCAGGCCTCCCATGCTTGTCATCCTCGAGGAATCCAACCAGAGGAGTGTACCATTTGTATCTCAGGCTCTTCTTAGGACTATTCCCCTCTTTCTTCCTCCACCAGTAACGCTCTTGCCGAGATTTTTGTATATTTGGATTCTGCTCATGATTCAGATCTCATTCTGATACCTTAGAGGGGCCTTCCTTGACCCCCTAGCTAAAGTCGCACCTCCCTACCCCACCATCGCTCTTTGTCATATAACTCCATTTTATTGTTTCATAGCACTTATCATTATTCAAAACAATGTCATTTACTTTTTTATTTTTTGACGTGTTTGTTGACTTTCTCCTCTAACTAGATTTTTTTTTTTCTTTTTTTAAAGATTTATTTATTTATTTATTTATCCCCCCCTTGCTGCTTGTGCTTGCCGTGTCCATTCGCTGTGTGTTTTCTCCGTGTCTGCTTATCTCTCCCTTGCTGTGAGGTCCCGCTGCATCAGCCCACCGTGCCGCGCGGGCCGGCCTGCCCTCACAAGGAGGCCCTGGGAAGCGAACCCGGGGCCTCCCATATGGTGAACGGGAGCTCTATCGATTGAGCCACACCCGCTTCCCTCTAACTAGATTTTAAGTAGGGTCTTTGGCTGTCTTGATCATTTCTGAAATCTCAGAAAAGTGCTTGGTACATAGCTGGCACTCAATAAATATTTATTGCTTAAATGAATGAATGAATGTTGCTATCTGACATATGTAGTTTAGCTGAAGAAGAACCTGTGTGATGGTGTTTGCCAAGCTTGCCTAGTGTCTGGGACGGTAGAATGTGGACATTATTGCCTCTTGGTCCTTAGGCCTAGAAGAGTTAGAAGCCTATAGGAAGAAGCAAAGAATCTGTAATATGTGCTGAAATGAAAAAATCTCTCCTGCACTGGCCTGTCACATTGCATAATAATACCATAATTAGTACCTAAAGTCATGGGGCTTCTAAAGGGGATCTGAATACTTCCTGGTTTAATCATAATATTAACCAGAAGGGAATATACATTAGTAAGAATACTTTTATTATTTTTTTCTGACTGGCATATTTCTATTCATGGTTAAGTGTAAAGTATGAAGAGCAGATCTCTGAGATGAAACAAGGTTGAAATGTGGGACCTGGGACATTAGAGAATGGGATACTCTCTGGTTGTGGTACCCCAGAAGGTGCAGGACAGCACATGGCACAGAGTGAGTGGCTGAGAGAGTGGGAGGGACCAGGGCACAGCTGGGTCCATCTCAGCATTCCTTGTGGCCAGACCAAACCCAGCTGCATTGGGCTTCTGAACCAAGAAGCAAGGGCTAATGTTGAATCTTCATGACACGTTTCTCAGAGGAAACCCAGAGATATTGGTGGATTTGTTCACTTATTCTTCTTAAGTATTTATGAGACAGAAAGGCCAAATACAGAAAGAAATGAAAGAGAACACTGAAAAAATAATTCCTTGATTTTTAAAGCAACATATGTCCAAAATATGGCAAGGTAAAAAGGAGAAAAATAACAAACACCCATAATCCCAGCCCCCAGAGAAAATCACCTTTCATATTTTGAAATATTATCTTCTAATAACATTATCTTCATATATGTATGATATATGCATATAAAAACATATGTTTTACCTAGTTTAAATCATACCCTTCATAGAATTTTAGACTTTGCTTTTATTACCATGGTCCTGGCAAATGTATTTTCCCCATGCCATTAAATCTGCTTCATAAACATTTTGTTTTAAAAACTATGTAAAATGCCCATTTTCTTATTATAAAAGTAAAGGTTTCATTGTAGAAAATTAAAATAATCAAAAAGAAAAAAATGAAAGTGATCTGCAATTCTATGACTGAGTAATGACTTTTAAAACTTTGCTCTCTCTCCTGGCAGTTAATGCATATCATAGGTTTTATTTTGTTTGTTTGTTTGTTTGTTTTTCATAAATGTTCTCCTATTTTAATGCTGTTTTGTAATTTAGTTTTATCATTTGACGTATTTGAATGTTTTTGATATTAACAGGTGTTCAGTATCATTCTAATGCCTTGTTAATATTTCATTTTCTGCATATATAATTTACCTGTCCAATTTCCTACTGTCTTCCAATATTTCAGTGTTTTTACCATTGGCTTCAAATTACATTCTTGTCAACATAACTATGAAGATTTCTTTAAGGGCTATGGCTAGATACTAGAAGTGGAATTGTTGAACCATTGTATGTGAATAGTTTAAGTATTTTTAGTATACATATTGTCTAATTAGCCTCAATAACACTGTACATTTCTTTGGGCCTATTTCTCACTTTCCTTTCTGACAATGGGATTTTATACTTTTGAAAATCTCTGCCAATTTGATAAGTAAATATCACTTAATGTGGCTACATAATATTTCATTTTATTGGGATGTCACAATTCACTTAACTATTCCCGTATCCTTGAACATTCAGGTTAAATATGTACAAGAATCCTTAAAATATCCATTTATGATGGCTCAACAATTGTTGGGACTACCAGTCAACTTGATTTTTGTCAGGCACGCCAAGGCATCTATCAGTCTTCAATTTAAATGAAATCACTACATTGGGGCATTTGGCTCTGGGCTTATAGGACATTTGGCAGTTAAGAGCTGGACCCCAGAAAATGGCGACAGACCTCGGTTCTACTGCCTGCTAGTTTGGCTTCACTTTCCTTGTCTGTAAAATGGGGGTGGTAATGACCTTTCAGTCTCGTGGTGAAGGTTAGATGAGCTATCGCATGTCTAACACTAGCACAGCTCCCACCTTCAACGGAATTAGGGCTCAAGTCACGCAGCTCCTATTATGGAGAATTTTACTGATGATACATCAATTGAACTGAGGCTCTTCTGATTTGAACACCTGAAATATGCAAGTTACTGGGTGGGCTATTGGGTCTGCCCTCACAGAACACCTGTGCAATACCTTTGCAAACATAATTTGTATCAGATCGGAGAGATCCCTGGGATTGGAAGGGCCGGAGAGGTTTCTCAGAGGAAGAGGGATTTGACAGCCAGGTGGCAATTAGGCTGCTTTAGGGAGGGGTGGCCATCCTGCCTTTGATTGTTAGTACAGAGCCTGAATGATATCAGAAGTGCAGAGGAGTTGGGGAGGGCTGTGGTGGGCAGCAAGGCCCAAGGTGGGGGTGGCTGTTGCTGTGGCCTGGAAGTTTGGGCAGCAGTCACTGACACCCTGCCCTCAGTTTTGGGACATGTTACCTCTGAACATTTCAGTTTCCCCCCTTCTGGATTTTCAACTATTTTCTTCCCAGGCTTCTCCTGAGAGCCTGTCCATATGTCCCTTCCCTTCAAACATTCAGATGCCCTGTCTGGCAGGTAGGCCAGCCTGGTTTGGGCCTGTAAGAGCCTCCAGCACCAGGCTCCCAGGCAGCTGCAGGGCCAAGAGAGAAAGACGCCCCCACCCCTGGCTCTCCCCCACTTTTTCCATAAAGACATGAATGCTGGCTTTGTGCACCCTACAGAATAACAAGTCTTTTACCCTCCATGTACTTATTGAAGAAGAGTCCACTTCAGTGCCACGATGGATGAAGTACTCTGACGAGGAATTTCTGAATTAAAAAAAAAAATTTAATAAGAAAAAGAAATCATGCTAAGCAAGAGGTGACGAAGAGGGACTGCTATTTCTGCACTTCTCCATTCTTCAGGGTCCTGCATTTAAAGGGCTCAGGCTCCCCTTGAGCAACAGCAGATCCCTGGCTGGGCCTAGACGCACCATTAACTCAGCCCACAGGTAATGAGAACATGCCAGGCCTTACTGCCGTCCACACAAACCTTCTGGGTTGTGATGCATGTTCCTATGAATGTCACATTTGAGCCTTGAAGCAGCCTGTGAGGAGTGGGGGTAGGGACCAAAGAAGGTAGCCTGGGGAAGGAAAGTGCCCCAAATCACACAACAGAGAGGAAAAGCCTAGACTTGAAACCAGGCCTGTTGGTTCCAAATCCCATCCTCCTTCCATCAGCTTGAACACTGGAAGGTACCATTTCATTTCTAAGGAGGAAAGAGCAAAACTGCTCATTGAAGGCAACAACTCAGGACATTCTTTCCAGTCTCCAAGATGTATAAGGGTTTCAAAATGAGGCTGGAGAAAAATTGGCATTGGGCTTGTTCTCTGGAAGAGTCTTCTCCCCACGTGGCCCCAGGGCTCGCTCCAGGCACTGTCACTCTGAAGCTGGGCACCCTGGCTTCACACTGGCCCTTGGCCTTGAGGGCTCGTGGGTGGCGTGGTCCCTTCACCCTCCTGCTCTGGGAGGCTCATCTGGTCTGGGTCTCACCAGCCAGGCAGTGAGTTCAATTCTACTGGGCTCTCTGAGCTAAGCGCTGTCCTGGGAGCCAAGAGATGCAGAGACAGATAAGGCTTTGAGTCACAAAACACAGTTGAAAAGAAAGAAGCAGTCACCTGAAGCAGGCTGTGGGAATGTGCGTGTGTGGTGTGCGTGCGCACATGTACACGCTGTGGGCGTGCATTTGTGTGGGGCAGGTGGCAGGTGCTGTGACAAGATGAGGAGATGGCTGGCTTCCGAAGGTCTGAATGGGGTGGGTGGTAGAAATGGGCCTGTTTGGCAGGGGCCCTGGAGTGCACTCCCAGAAACGTGAACCTGAAAGAAACATCTAGTACCCTGTAGGGCTCTCCCAAAAAAAAGGAAAAAAAAAAGGGCTTGTTAAAGGGATGTTAGGGCGGCACTAAGACATTTTTGCCCTGCGTTCTATAGCAAGATGAGAGCTGGAGCCAGGGCAATGTGGCAGGAGGCTCACAGCCGGCAGGGGTGAAGTGGCTGGCCCAAATGGAGGCCTAAAGACAGATGTGTCAGTGAATGAAGGAAGGGAGGCGGGAGGAGGTTCTTACCAGCTCTCAAAGCCCTCTCTTCCCACGAGGGCCTGTCTTTGTGGTTATCTTTGAATCACTGTGCCCCTGGAAGCCACCAGGAGAAGCCCTTCTCTTTTGGTGTGGGGTGGGATGCGGGCTGAGAAAGCCATGATTCTGCCACGGCTGCCTGGGGAAGCCCCAGCCTCGCAGGCTGCTACTCTGCATCTCCCAGGCTGGAGTTTCCCCTTCAGCGCTCCCCTGTGCCTCCTGGGCCTCACACTCGCGGGAAATCCCAGCGTGCCAGGCTCTTTGAAGTCGGAGGCAGCGCCCAGCTCAGGGAGCTTCTGCCAGGCCTGGAGGGCTCCACCACCTTGGCTTCAAAGACGGGGCGGAGAGAGCGGCAGAGCAGGCCGGGACCGGAGCTGATAGCCGGGGTGCAGCCATGCGGGGCCGGGGCACTGCAGGGGCCGGTGGGATGGGGGTGAGACGGAGTTCCCAGGATGCTCCTTCTCAGAGCCATGAATCAAGGGGAACCACAGAGAAAACCAGCTGTGTGGAGGAGACATACCCAAAGGCTTCCTGCTCCAACCATCTCCTCAGCCTTGCTTCTCACTAACCCCTGGAGAGCCTCAACTCATTCACTGATTCCATTAATGTTTGTTGAGGGCCTACCATGTGCCAGGCATGGGGCTTCTCACTGTCCCACAAACATGCTTTGCACAGTCCTGCTCCTGCTTCTTGCTCACACTTGTCCGCTGACCAGCTGAGTTCTTCCCCCATTCTCTAGACCCCAGCTCAAGCACTTCCCACTCCACGAAGGCTGCCTGGGCCCATCTTCCTTTCCTAGGTCACAGCACAGCTTAGGATTTGGAGCCAGACAGATCTGGCCACCCTTAGGAGGTGGGTGACCTCAAGCAAGTTAATGACTTTATCAGTTTCTCACCTGTAAAGTGTGAATAATACTTACCTTTCATGATTACTGTGAGCCTCAGGGGAGCATGTGTAAAACACCAAGCCAGTGTCTGGCTTACAGTTGGGGCATATAATTGATATCACCTACATCTGGATACTTTGTGCGAGTGGAAGGTGGTTCTATTTATAATCACTCTGGGAAAAGAGTGTAAATGGGACTCTTTCTGGCAAACCAGGATGGACAGTCGTCCTCTGTGTAGTAGACTCTCAACCAGCGTTCCTTCTCTTCCCTCCTCTTCTCTCACTCTTTCAGAAAGTGTCGCTCACATCACCAATAGGCACTTGATAAACATTACACAAGAGCAGGGCCTGACTTTACTGTGAATGCCTTGTCAACCTCTCACCCTCACCAGAAGAGCCAGTATTTTCCTTTTTGTATCATCTGTCACATTGCTGTCTGAATTGCAGGTTGTTAGCTCTTAATGGGTTTTGAAATCAATTCAAGAGGTGACCCACATTTATATAAAATGTGAAATAGAAGAAAATAGGAAATACCAGAGTATATCTCATAGAGTCAGGGTAAATATTGTTTGATGAAACTTCTGTTTACATATGTGTACATGTGTATATTGGTATAAAATGTATTTCTTACTGCTTGCCAAAACAGTTTGAAACTCACTTCACGCCTACACCTAGCACTGTCCAGGTCCATGAGTAGCTGGTCTGTAAATGTTTATGAACATTAAGTTTTAAAGATTTTCAAAGTTGAACTATCCTTAATGTATGCCTGTTTAATTAGATGTATTATTGGGATTTGAAACCTATTTTCTTTCAGAGTTGGTATGGATGTATTTTCTTTCATTCACTCATTCAACAAATTTTGTATACATGCTAGTTGGGAGGTAATGGATGAGAATATTTTCACTCTTTCAAAGACAAAGGGAAGTTTTTTTTCCCCTTTCTTTCCAACCATATTTCCAACACCCCCAGAGCATCACTTGCCATTCACACATGGGTATTTTTTGATAATGGGTGATATGGATTGACCCATGTCCCTTACAACAACATGTTTAAGTCCTAACCTCTGGTCCTGTGCTTGTCAACTCATTTGTAAATGGGATCTGGGAAGATCCTGGTAGTTAAGGAGAGGCCAAACAGAACCAGGGAGGGCCTAACTCCAACATTACTGGAATCCTTACAAGCAGAAGAAATTTGGATGTGGAATTAGCAGGAGTAGGAGACAGATGGAGGCAGATAGTGAATTATGGATTGCCAGCAGTCTACCACCAGAATGCTCTCGATTTCAGAGAGAGCATGCTCTTGCTGACACCTTGATTTTGGACTTCTAGCCCCCAAAACCATGAGACAATAAATTCCTATTGTTTAAATCAACTAGCCTGTGGTCATTTGTCACAGCAACCCTGGCAAACTAAGACAATAGACATATATTACGTTTTCTTATTTAAAAAAAATAGATCATAGACATCCTGTTGTCCTCCATCCCAGCTCTTTTTTTTTTTTGAAGACCTGGCTGAAGGTCTTCCATCAAGGACCTCATCTGAATCACTCCGTTCCTCATCAATTTTTCTTTTCTTTTAACTCTTTAATCAAGAGGAAAGACTGGAGACTGTTTCATAGATATATTTTGATTCCTGCTAATGAAGCCTTAGAATAATTTTCATTTCTAGATGCCCTGATTCCAGATCCAATAAAAGTTTAATATCTAAAATATTGAAACATTTGATTTGGAGTATTTTGTTGTCCCTATCTACTATGGTGATAGTCGAGGCTCATGGTATATGTAAAAGCCAGCTACATATTTGTTGGGCTATGACCGGCACCCAATTTAGGAAACATGAAATTTACTTAAAATGTGACCCTCATCACATTACCCAGTGCAAATATTCCTGTGAGTTGGAGTGAGGATTAAGTGACTCTAATGGGAAATGACAGCTCTGTGCTGTCTTATTTGCAATCACCTGAGGACTCTGAACTCTGGCAGGGATAAGTTCCATATCACGGGTGTCAAAGGGGGCCTCTGGGCCAGTTGCAGTGGCCACACCCCCAGAAGCAGCCCCCAGGATTAGTGGTTCTGCCCTCTCTTTTTCCAGCCCAGAAGTCCATGAGCTCAGCCTTCTCTGCTGTGGCCAGAGGTTACAGCTCCCAGGAAGAAAATTACCTTGATGTCAAGACTGGGCTGGTGTGATGAATAGATGTGAATTACCACGACTCTTAATTAAGGAAGGTTTAAGATGGCATTGGGGCAAGTACCACGGTTGATTATTTAAAATGAGAGTTTGATGGGCAGCAAGCACCCAGGTCTGCTCTTACTTCAGCAGAATAAGAGATGTCCTTTAGCTCACATATCTCCTTCAAATATTGCAGGCGCTTAGCTTAGTAAGTGGTTTGCTTTAGCAGTGGTGGCAGAAGCGAAGCCAGAGGCGGCCTTTTGAGCTGCACTTACCTACATCATACCAGGCAGGACAGAGCCTTTCAGCTCCCCATTTGTCCTTTTTCCAGCACATCCATCGGCCATTTCATCCCATATACAACAGGGAGAGAAATAAATGCTATGCTTTCCCTTGGACTAAAAGCAAGGTTTTCACACTATTCAGTCAATGCGTTGGCAAAGGGCAGATGTCTTTTAGTTGCAGTTTCTAGTTCTTCTAAAAGCTACTGTTCTCTGGAAATACAGAAATACATGAGAAATTGATTCTCTTTCCCATATTGCTTGCAGCCTGCTCTCTGTGAATTTTCTCTCTTCCTTCGGGAATGCCCTATTTGCCACCTTGAGCTTTGTGGGAACACATCTCAAGACTTCTTAGATTCTTTCTGCCTGTCAGACTCTCATTTAAAATGAATCGGCAGTGTGCTCGCTGATGCCGTCTTAAACCTTCCTTAATTAAGAGTTGTGGTAATTCACATCTATTCATCACACCCGCCCAGTCTTTGACATCAAGGTTATTTTCTTCCTGCCTGTAGACTTTCTTGTCAGGTACAAGTAAATATTAATTAAGTTAGGCATCTCTTCTTGCAGCTGCCTATACTCACTTACAAAGAAGACATTCCTTAAGGTTAGGGCACTGGTTTTTGCTTTCCACAGTGCACTGGGGATGTTACCCGTAGGTGGCTTCTAAGGTCCAGGACCTTTAAATTCCCTTCGAAGCATGATGCAATGCCCTGTGAAGCTCTTTCTATAATCAGGAAATATCGTACATTCGTTTTGCCTAAGAATCAATATAATTTCTGAATTTGAGTCCCCATAGGAGCCAACATTTGTATAGAACTTACTTTGTGCCAAGCTGAGGGCATTACTTTTAGAGAGGGGACTGTTATTAGCACCATTTTACAGGTGGGGAAACTGAGGCATGGAAAATTGAAATGAATTGCCCTGAGTCAGACAGCTTGTAAGCATCAGAGCCAGGATTGGAACCCACAACCCAGAGCATATGGCTATATAGAGCCTCTGGGCTGGCAGAAAACAGCCTTTGCCCTCTTGGGACTCCCCGTTCTCCACCCTGGGACTATACAGTAGAGTTCTAAGGTTTTAAATGGGACTGAGAGGTGAGGGTAGGGAGACAGTGGGAGCTTCAGGACCCCATTGCCCATTCTGTATCATCAGTTTTAGCACCTCTGCTGCCCCCGGGTGGTGCTTGGTCTTGGGCGCTCTGGAGAGGCGGCCTGTGCTTCCTTCTTCTTGCACTTGGCACTTGGCAGACTTGCAGCTAATCCCTGCAGTGCTCCAGGGAAGCCAGGTAGAGGTCATCTAGGGAGCCAGGAAACCTCTTCAGTGCATTTCTTTTCTCCTTCTCCACATTTGGAAACGGTGAGGAGAAGGGGGACATGAAATGACCAGAAATGAAAATAAGTTAATATTTCAAAACATGCTAATCATAATAGGCAAAAACACTGAAGTGTTTTGAAGCCAGAAGAACCCTTTGTGGGTAGATTCTTCAGTATCAATACCTCCTTCTCCCTCCAATGGAACTTAGATTTCGCTTTTAGAGAATCTGGAAGGGATGGACTCCACCCCCACCTCCTGGGGAGAGCCCTGAATCTCCCTGGTCTGCTCAACCCAACTAGTGTGTCCCATTCCCCAAGCCACAATGATTGGCTTAGAAAGAGGAATATAATCTAGTCAGAGACCATGAGGAACGCTCGCTGGGACTTCTGCAAAGAAAGCTTCCTCACTCTCCTATGAGAGAGACCAGGAGAGACCTACTACCCCTACTACCTACTGCCCCTCTGCTAAATAAGGATTGAGGAAATGGACAGTGGTGGCCATTTTGCTGCTGTGAGGGCAGAGCCCAGAGCTGTGAGGTGTCTCCATGTGGAGCCTGAGGAAGAAGCTACCACCCAGAAGGCAGAGGGAGAGCCACGGAGAAGCAGGGCTCTTAGCGACAGAGTTTGAGCAAGTAGATCAAACCTAGCCAGAAGCCAGACTTTTCTACAGACTCTGATTATGCAAAACAATAGATTGCTTTAAGTTGGGTGCTCTCTCTCCTATCTAGCCTCTGCGATTGCTAAGGTCCTAGCTCTGAAGTCTGTGGTTCCATGAAAATACCCATTCAAGCCTGAAATCTATTTTATTGGAAAATGAAAAAAAAACTTAATTAACACTTCAATTGATTATTAAGCGAAGTTTTGGTTTTGGTTTGTTTTTAAATGTCTGGTTCTTTGCTTTTGCCTGATTTCCTACCCAAACCATTTGTTTCTCCTTTAAATGTATACAGATATCACCTGAAAGCATTTCCAGTAGTTAAAGATGGGAAAGACTTGGACTTTTTTTTTAAGAAGAATTTCTTCATGGCATCTTTATCACATCTAACACTGAGGAACATTCTCTTCCTTTCTACTTAAACCATTTTTCTCTTCTTAAAGAAGTGAAATCTCCGCAGCCCTTGGGGTTGCAATCAGCCCATCATCTAAGCCCTTACAGCCATCTGCAGTCACTTAATTAAAATTCTGTCATCATTTTGTGTCTAATTAGTAACAAGGTGTCACCTCAGAAATGCCTGATGTTTCAGGTGTATGTTTTCGTCTCCTCCTCTTTATTCATTTAACAATGGATAATACTATCCATTTAACAAGAAGCTCTTAGGGAAGATCTGCTTGTGGCTGGCATTGGGGTGGGAGAAGGCATCTTAAGGGGCTGGTCTGCCCCTTTGCTTCTTCCAGAGCCCCCAGTATAATGCTGAGTGCAGACAAGAGCTTAACCGGTGCTTGTTGACTTGGTGACTGGATCTCCTGAGACCCTGAGGGAACAGAACAGGTGGTGGGGAAACAGGTTGATAGTGAAGTAATTATTACTTTTATTTAAAATCCGTGCCCAACATAACATAACTTTGTTTAATGCCACAACAACACAAATAACAAAGCTCTTCACAATTTCATATAACTCAAGAAGAGCTAATTATTCCTATTTTTTGCTTACTATCAATCCGTTTTTAAATGAACCAACTGACCCTTTCAAAGACTTATCATTTCAACACTTTTACATGTTCTCCACTCCTAATTGATAAAATAAAAGCTTACTAAATATAAAGCAGGTAAGGTGTATTTTATACAATCAACAACATTTTTCTTTTAAATGAATCAAGCCAATCTTGGCAAAAGGTGAAAGGAAGAGTCAATAATTCAAGCTAGTTATAGTTTTCTTTCCTTATTAAAGCAGCTGAAATGATCTCCGTTCTTCCAAGACAGGTTCTGAAGGGTCTGTTAAGCATTCATGGCATGGTATCATTCACCTGTGCTTTTAGAGGCTGCAGAGATAATTAAAATACTGTAATATAAGAAAAGCATATAGTTGTCAGGACCATGCAGAACTTACAGAATTTGGCTCAGCATTTTGAAGTTAGAGAAGTGAGAACAGGGGTCCTGTGTGTGCAAGTGGCTGACTGGAGGTCACATAGTTGGTATCAGATCTGCAACCATGTATTTAAGACTCTTTCAAGGCAGGGATTCTAGCAAGTTTACCATGGTGGGCCCACGTTTGGGACCATTCCAGACCTGCACTCCCATAGCTATCAACATTAACGACAGAACTGCAGCTGCCTCCATTTACAAAATACTCACTAGACCTGGGCCCCCCAAGCTCTTTAACCCTTACCTCCACCCTGTGAGATAGCCATTTTATCCATTTGAGAGCTGAGGTCTGGTTGACTTTAGGGCCTATGCTCAGCCTCGGGGCTACACCACTTTCTTCCCTGTTCACACCACAGTCACTGCCGTCTGTTGTCAATAACCTTTCTGGGAGTTTTAAGTCCCCCACTAGACTGTAAGCTCTGTGAGGTAGGGTCTATGTCCTAGCTAGCCCTGTGTCTTCAGCTGAAAGAGGACAGTGAATATCTGTGTACTGGCTGATTCTGTAGAAGTACTACGAATGCGGTGTTTCCACCTTTCTGCTGTGGGGGCTGCTGTGCCAGCTAAGGTTGGTATTTTGAGACTTGCAGACAAATAAACCAAATGGGGGGTGGCACTGTGAGTATTTAATCTGCTATTGGGGCCTGCTGGCTGCGCCACGCAGCCTGTATGACCTTGTCTATGTGTTTACTTTGGATTGTCATCTGAGATGCTAGCTCTCTGGTCTGCGAGTGCAGCCAAATGTCTTGAAATGAGGTTCGGGGAAAAGCAAGCATTTGCAGCAGTTGTCATGATGCTGAAGAGCATGTGTATGTGTGTGTGTGGGGGGGGGTAAGAGAGGTGGAAGGTGGGGAGGAAACTTGGCAGCGTGAAGTAGGTTCTCGTCAGTGTGTGACTCAAGCTGCCCTGTGACATTGAAGGGATACTTTATTGAAGGGATGAGGCTGGCTTCCTCCTTCCCATCCCCCAGAGAAAAACATCCCAGTGGCTTGAAGGTCCCTTTCCTAGTAAACAATACTGACGGTTCGTCTGGAGTTGGAACATGCACTGCATTTTACTGTAGACACCATATTGTCAGGTCAGTGGAGATTCGCTTCCTAGGCCAGACGGCCAGAGCCTACTCAACTCCTCTGGCCTCAAGTGTGGACTACCCGACTCTTCCAGGTCTCCCCAACCAATTTTAGAGCCCTGTGTGTTGGAGTTGCTGGGCCAAAGCTGCTCCCGCCCCAGGGCCTCAGCTCGAAACCCAAACTCCTCCCCACTCCCATACAGGTTCCTTTTCTGGACTTCATTATTGTTGGTCCCGGCACACCTGGTATTTTGTCTTCAGATTCCAGCCTGCTTGGACTGTTTCCTCTTCGCCTCCCTCTTCCCCTGACATTGATGTGGCTGCCAAGTCCTGTGCTCCAGCTGAAAAGGACGTGCACCGCTCCTGGCTTCCACGCCCATCTTTCCTTCTGCTCTTCCTTCTCCACTACCACCATTTTCAAGACGCCTTCCCTGAAGTCACTACAGGCGATCAGACTCCACCCTCCCCCGGCCCCTTTGGTACTTCTCCTAGGGCACTGGGATGGTTAGTCTTATGTGTCAATCAAGCTAAGCTACAGCACCCAGTGATTTAATCAAACACTCACCTGGGTGTTGCTGTGAAGGTAATTGGTAAATGTGGTTAACATCTTTAGGTAAAGTTGCCTGCCCTGGAAATGATTACCCTCGAAAATGTGAATGGGTCTCATCCAGTCAGTTGAAGATCCTAAGAGCAAAAACTGAGGTTTTCAGGAGAAGAAGTTCTGCCTCAACACTGGAGTATAAAATCCTGCCTGTTTCCAGCCTAGAAATTTCGGACTTGGCTGATGAGGGCATATTTCAGATTCTGCCCTGTACTATGTTTACCTGTATATTTGCCCTTTCTGCCTCCTTCTAGATGGCAAGCCACGAGGAGGCCATGTCTCCCTCATGCGCTCCATGAGTCTGTTGACTTGGATCCAGTAGGAAAAGGCATATCTGCTATAAATTACTATCTTAAAAACATGCTCATGGAATACAGTGTTTTCCTAGGTGGGGGGTTACTTATATTTTAAGTGGTGACCTTGGCCCTTTTTGCAGTGGCCAGTAAGTGGTGGTACTTTCTATGGTCTCTGGACTGCGACTCTGGGGGACAGCAGTGCTATGCGTGGGTCTGGCCTACATTTCTATGTGCTGTAGGCTGTCATACCAGAACTGTGGCCTCAGGTCAAAGGTTTCCTGTGGGTTTGAGACATCTCAGTGGCTTTCAATGTTTACTCAAGAGGCCTCTCCGAGTCCCAGGAAGAGATGTATTCACTTATGCAACACAGTGCAAGCGCCACCACTTCTTTCCTGCTCTCCTCCTCATAGAATTCAAATCTCAAAGTCTCTACAAAGGCGACCCAATTTCAGGGCTGACGTCCTGTGCTATTTTCCCCACTTGAAGACTGATTATTTCTGTGCCCCTTGGAATAGATGGAATAGGGTTTTGCTGTACATATTCATAATTCTCTGGGCCACTCATTTGGTCATATCGATTTTGTAGAGCAGCATTTCCCAGGCTTTAATGTACAGATGTTTCACCTGGGCATTTTGTTAAAAGGAAAAATCCTGATTCAGTAGGTCTGGGATGGGACCTGAGATGCTGAATTTCTAAGAAGCTCCTTGTGATGCCGAGGCTGCTGGACCTTGGCTCACGCTTTAAGAGCAAGGTGAGGCTGTCTGAGGGCACCAAAGCCCCACACTCTTATCATTTTAAGTTTTGCACACTTTTTCTTCTCAATTGCTTAGCATGAGTCCTCTCTCCAAAAATGAGGAAATAAATTTATTTGCACTGTACATGGATACATGCAATGCCAATTCCTCTAGGCCTTCTCTTCTTCATTTATTTTTATGCAGCAACCTTATTGACACAATTTTATTAGTTATCTGTTCATCTATTTATTCAGCAAGCATTTATTAAGTGCCTACTCTGTATTGGATACCAAGCACCTATATTTAGAATTTTGGCAGTCTGCTAGGGGGAGATATGATACTACAGTGCGGTTTGTGTTTTAAGATACGTAAATCCAGGCCATGCCAGAGAGGAGCATCTAATCCATGACGGGCAGTTCTCCCAATCCAAGGGCCACTTAGATCCTCCGATCTCCAGGAAGCTTTCCTGATGGATCCCAGCCCTCACTCTTTTTTTTTTTTTTCAACAAATCGATTTTAGTGGTACATATTAATAAAGCATAAATCCATCCGAAGTGTACAATCAGTGGTATTCGGTATAATCACATAGTTGTGCATTCATCACTTCAGTCATTTTTAGAGCATTTTCATTATTCCAATAATAATAAACAAAAAACAAGCAAAACTCATCACCTCTCAATCTCTTTATGCTTCCCCTGCTGTATATAGCTGCTATTCTGTTTTCTTCTCTCTATTATATTTGTATTTATATTTTGTAAAAACAGTCTTATATATGCAATATCACCCATACTTGTGTTTTACATGAGATTTTACTGTCATATACAGTACCATGTTGCGGTTTTTAGCTTTCCTTCTAGTAATATACATGACCTTAGACTTTCCCCTTCAACCACTGTCATACCTATACAATAGTACTGCTAGTTACAAACTCCATGATATGCTTTCACCATTTTTATTCATTTCCAAAGATTTACATCAACATTTTTACCAATTTTGCACAAATTAAACCTCAGCTCTCTGTTCTCTAAACTCATTCTATTTTCTGGTAACCTATATTCTAATTATTAACTCCATGAGTTTACACAAAATATTTAGTTCACAATACTGCAATCATACAGTATTTGTCCTTTAGTGTCTGGCTTGCTTCAGTCAACATAATGTCTTCCAGGTTCATCAATGTTGTCATATGCTTCACGACTTCATTTCTTCTTACCGCTGCATAATATTCCATTGTGTGCATACACCACAATTTGTTTATCCATTCATCAGTTGATGGATACCTGGGTTGTTTCCAACTTTTGGCAATTGTGAATAATGCCGCTGTGAACATCAGTGTGCAGGTTTCTGTTTGTGTCACTGCTCTCAGTTCTTCTGGGTATATACCTAGTAATGGTATTGCCAGGTCACATGGTAAGTCTATAGTCAACTTCCTTAGGAACTGCCAAACAGTCCTCCACAGTGGCCGTACCATTCTACATTCCCACCAGCAGTGAATAAGCATTCCTATCTCTCCACATCCTCTCTAGCAATTATAGTTTTCTGACTTTTTAATAGCAGCCAGTCTGATAGGTATGAAATGATATCGCATTGTAATTTTGATTTGCATTTCCCTAATCACTAGTGATGTTGAATATTTTTTCATGTGTTTCTTTGCAAGGATCCTCATTTCTTCTTTGGACAATTGTTTTTTCAAGTCTTTTGCCCATTTTTAAATCAAGTTGTTAGTCTTTTTATTGTTGAGTTGTATGATCTCTTTGTATATCATGATGTATACCCTTATCAGATATGTAATTGCCAAGTATTTTCTCACACTGAGTCACCAGTCCTCACTCTTATCCTTCTTTTCCTTACCTTCTGCAGAACCTGTAGTGTGTGCTACCACCCCATTTAAGATTTTGTTGTTCTTCTCTGTCATTTTATGTATGTGAGACTGATATCCTCAAACAGGCTACTTTATTTGTCAGGCGTCTTTCAAATACAAGTGACAGAAACTTTACTCAAGTCTCTTAAACATAAAAAGGAATTTATCGAGGCCTTGAGAAGTTCAAAGGCATATGACTCCAAGCACCTCAGGATCCGGGTGCTCAAATAATACTTTCAGAGCTCCATCCATTGGCTTTGCCTTTGTCCATTTTGGCTTAGTTCTCAGGCAAGTGTCCTCCTATATGGTGGGAAATAACGGCCACTGGAATCTTCAAATTCATATAGTCCTTACAGATAGTGATCCTAAAGGAAAAGAAAGGAAACCTCTTTCACTAAGTTATATATATTAATTTCTTAATATCCCCTTTACCTTCTAAACTAGTGGTTTTCAATCTTGACAGTACATTAGAATTATCTGGATAACTTTAAAAAAAAAATAGTAATTCCCAGAATCTACATCAGAATAACTTCTGGGAGCCCAGAGATTTTTTTTTTTTTTTTAATGCTCCACAGCTTTGAAAGTGCAACCAGGATTAAAATCCACAATGGACTTGACATGTGGCTTGACATGCTAGGTCATAGAGAATTTTAAAATTTTAGGGCTAGAAGGAATCTTAGGATCTATCTGATTTGGCCTTTTCATTTTATGGATAAAATAACTTCCCCAAAGCCACATAGTTAGTGGCAAGTCTAGAACTCAAGGCACCTATTTCCAACTCTGTGTTCTTTTTATAACACCTGATTTCACACATGTCGAAAGTGAAGCTAAACATTATAAAGTAACACAGCCACAGGCACAAAAAGCTCCCTGGCAAATCTGAAAAGGAAGACAAAATACTTTGAAAATATTAAAGGCTATTACCAGATGTCAAATGAATGTCATGGAAATAGCTTCAAGTTTTTCAACACACTGGGACTAATTTAATTTATTTAAATGTCTTTGTTAGCTTGAGGAATTCCTGGGACTGTACTCCTTGTCATTTTATCCCACTATTAATCACCTGCGAGCTAACTTAAACTGGAAATAACTGTAAAAATTGTTACACTTCAACTGATCAGGGTTCAAGACACTTGATTCTTAATAGTTTGTGTAGGATCAAAGATATGGCTGCCCTCCAAAAAAGTTGTGATGTTTACATCAAAGTTGAGATTGAATCCCTTTCAACCTTGCTCCTTCTCTTTAGCGCTTAGATTTAAGTTCTCCTTGAAAGCATTTAGAGCAGTGTGTGTGTGTGTGTGTGCGCGCACGTGTGTGTGAATTTCAACTATCCCCCAAGTCCAAATTCTGGCTTCTTGGTGTCATGAAATGGACAGTAGAAGTGATTTCTCAACGAACCTGGCTCTTGCCTGTCAAGTTTAGCTAAGTGAACTTGGTAAGCAGTCCTACAAATATCCTTTTGATAACTGTCCCAGGTACCTTTCAATCCTTGCTGATCCTTGCAATCACAGTTGCATTGTTCAGGTCATGTTATGGAAAATGCTTTTGACAGAACAAATGCTGATCACCTGGCCTTCAGTGTGAAAAAGGCTGAGAACCAATCTGCTTTTTCATCGGGGGTAAAAAAAACAACATTCAATTCATTTCTTTATCTCTTTCATGTGTAATGCTTTTCACCAGCACCCACTGTTGTAAGTTATTCACTGCTTCCTTCCTTTCTCTTTTTTTTCCTCTCCCTTCCCCCCTCCCCTTTCTGTGTGAGTCTTGAAAAGCAAATGTCTGGCGGGGACTTGATAAAGGAATTGCTTTTACTTGTTTCAGGTGCTGACGGCACAAT
Organism: Cabassous unicinctus; assembly: GCA_029593785.1. NCBI lineage: Eukaryota > Metazoa > Chordata > Mammalia > Cingulata > Chlamyphoridae > Cabassous > Cabassous unicinctus. The sequence goes on from JAQZBX010001278.1 coordinate 67,183, forward strand.
GTGGTTTTTTTATGCTGGGAGCTTAAAAAAACAAAAGTTAAAGAGGACAGGACTCTGTTTAAAAGTGAGGAGCACAAGAATTTCTAATTGCTGATAATATCCTTGTGTCTACTAAGAGCAATAGATACTTGCCTTCTTTTAAAAAAAAGTCTAAGGTTAACTTACTCATAGAATACCAGTCATAAATACTTTCATGTCTGACTCACTTAAGCTAGAGTTGTAACTTAACATTACCATGTGCCTTTATATTATTGAAGTTTAAAGGAATTCCTTTCAAAACCTAATGTTTGGCTCATGATGAAAGGGAATCAAACAGCTTATTCTAAGTTACATTCAATAATTACATAAGTAACCCTTTAAATACTAGATATGCAAATAATGAACTATTCTTTCTATAATTACTTTGTGTACAAGGTTTGATAAAATACCAAGATTGTAATACATGTTTATGGAGAAGATTAGCAAATACAATTTCTTCCTGAATGGAAGAAGTGAAATAGGAATTTTAAGATTTGTGGTTGCTCTGAGTGATTGCCTGAAACTACTGGGTATAAAAATCAAGGAAGATCTGGGGTGGAAGTTCTCAGCAAGGCTGAGAAGGTCCAGAGTGTTTTTTCTGTCTAGTTTTATCCAAACTGTCCAAGAGCCCCCGAGTCCCTGATTTTGCATGCTTGCAATCTTGAAAGAACAAATCCTCTCAAGAGATTTTTGGCACTTCCTCCTGGTTGGGTTGGAAATACCTCTATGGTGCTTCAGAGATTTCAGTTCTTGTCTCAACCTAATCCTGGAAGAGTGGTATTAAGCTATACTTGAGCCGAGCTTCCTCAAATCTTCTGCTTCCCCCACCCCACCATTAAAGGAGGAAAAGAGGTGATTTGGATTCAGATCAGCTGGCTTCAGCCTGTCTCCCCAGAACATACTTCTAAGATACAAGTTATTTTTAGAAGTAATTCATCCTTATTGTAAAAATAACCAAGGTTATCTGAGGTGTAAATTTTTTTTTCCCTCCACCTTTTCTCATCCCATATCCCAGAGGGAGCTTCCATTAACAGTTCTCTATGTGTCCTTCCAGAGAATTTATTTGAGTGTACAACCACACATGCATGTGCTAACCCCCCCACACTCATTTTAACTGCACTTACCATGCTGGAGACACTGGTTTGTAACTCATTTGATTCATTACCTTGGGCATTCCTTACTTTCAGTTTATATAAATTCTCTTTGCTCCCAACTGTTATATAGTAACTCATTTGAGGTGGAACCATTCCATCCTCATTCTCATTCCATGCAGTTTGGGTAAAACTGACCCTTGGGCTCCAGGTGTAGACAGAGAACTTTATCCTACTGGCCACAGAAATTGGTTCAGGATTGGCCATATGACAAAAGAAGGCCCAAGGAGAGTTCATTCATCCATCAAAAAGTATTTAGTGAATGTCTACCACATGCCAGGTAGTAGATCTAGGTACCTTGGGTTCATCAGGGAGCTGCCAGGCAGTTCCGGCCCTTGAGGAGCTGACATTCTAGAGATGGAGGTTGTGAGGAGGTGACAGGAAAGACAATAAACCAATTTCCATTAAAAATGAACAAATTTATTGGTATTTTGAAGGGTAAGAACTATGGAAAAGAAGAAAAGGTAGAGCATGGTAAGAAGGGTTGTTGGAGCATTAAATAGGGTTGGCAAGGAGAGGCGTCAATGGGAAGGAGACATTTGAGCAAAGGCTTGAAGGAACTGGGGGAGTTAGCCAAGTAGATGCCCAGGTGAAGGATGTTCCAGGTGAGGGAACAGCAAAAGCCCTAAGTCAGGAGAGCCTGCCAAGCATGTTTAAGGAATAGAAGTGGAGTGAGAATGGTAGGAGTTGAGGTCAGAGAGGTGAAGGAGGGGAGAGATAGATAATTTAGGTTCTTGTAAGCCAAGGGGTTGAAATTGGAAGATATTGAGTGCAATTGGGAGATAGTGGAGCATTTTGAGCAGAGGAGTGATATGCTGTGGCTTAGGTTTTAGGAGGATCACTCTGGCTGCAGATTTGAGAATAGACTCCACAGGACAAGTGTAGAAGCAGAGATACTTGTTAGGAGATCACTGCAGTAATCCAGGCAAGAGAAAACGTTGGCTACCATTGGGGTGTTAACAATGGACATGGTGAGTTTAATTCGGAATACATTTTGAAGAAGGGTCAACAGGATTTCCTCATGGAATGGACATGGTATGAAGAATGATGGAATTGCCATCAACTGAGATGAGGAAAGCAGCAGGTAGAGAAGGCTTGGTGGAGGTAAGAGTTCAAATGGAGTTTTGGATATGTTGAGTTTGAAATGTCTATTATGTCAAGCAGGCAACTGGATATACAAGTGTGGAGTTTGGGAAAGAGGACACTGGAGCTATCAAATGGGGGTGGCCAGCTTGTAAATGATTTTTAAAACTGGATGAATGAATGTAGATGGAAAAGGAAAGAGGACTGGGTCCTGGGTCATTCCATAATTAAGTGGTGAGGGCACGTCCACCTAGGGAGAGAAGAGAATGAAACCGTAAAAGAGAATGGGAGGAAGTGACCAGTGAGTATCCTGGATGGCCAGTGAGGAAAGTGTCAGGAAGGAGGGGTGGTCAACGTGTCGAATAAGGCTGATGAGATGAGATGATTCATTTTTTTGGAACTGGCTACATGAATGGAGTTCAATGATATTCTTCACAAAAGAAGCCTTTAGCGAGTGATGATGTCAAAAGCCCGATTAACTTTATGCAGTACATGTTGACTCTGTGCTTTGAAAGATGAATATATTTAAATTACCAGCTGTTTGATTTTTGGACAGGTTAGTAAATATGGTGGAGATAAACAGAACCTATGTAGCAGAGTTACTGTGAGGACTGCATGTGTGAAAGTACACAGAGAAAACAATAATGCCTGATGCATAACACGCTCTGTATAAATGTTTACGATAATTTTTATACTAGCTCCCACCTCCCATTCCCACTCCCATGTCCCAATTTATTTTAGTTACATTATTACTTTTAGCTGCTCTATTTTTTTTTTTATTTTTATTTTTTAATGATTTTGATATAGTTAAACATCCATTCTTTGATTTATCCTCTTTGGATGGTAACTATTCCTCCCTACTATGAGGAATGAAGATACAATGAGAGCTCCATTCCTTCCCCTTTTCCTTTCAACTTGACTCTCAGGTTTTGATTGTTACATTATAATTTTTACATTATCAAGGCTTTCTACATTTATTACTTTCTGTAACTATACAGACTTGAAGATGTCTCTAGGAATTGAAAATCAATACATAGCATTCTCAGGATTAAGATTATGTAAATGTTACTCATTTCAATGCATCAAGGGCTAATGAATCTTTGAAAATTTTCTACCAAGTTTTCTTTGTCATATAACTCATCTCCAGAGCTACTCTGTTTTGTATCCCTTTTGTTCCTCTTAGACTCTCTTCTCATTTTTTCTAAAATAATTCCAACTTGCTGCCATTTTTTCATAGAAAGTAACTTTTCTGAATTTGGAAAATGTCTGTATTTTTCCCTCACATTTGATTAGTGGTTTGGCTAGGTAAAGAATTTCATGTTCAAAAATCTTCAGTACTCTGAAGCTATTGATTCTGAATTTCCAGTGCTGCTGACAAGAATTCTTATTAGGCTGGTCTACAAGTCTTAATAACATTGCTTTATCTTTCTGGAAGCCTTTTGGATGGCATTTGTTTCTTTATTTATCTTTTTGAAAGGCATTTTTATTATTAGAGTTCTGTTTCAAAGGATGAATCTAGATATGGAATTTTTACGAATTAACCTTATTTGGTTCTTTGTAGCCCATTTTGTGGGAGGACGTGGCTTTTCTTTAGGTCCCAGAGCTCTTCACGTTCCTCTGCTTTGTTTTAATTTTTCTGGTTACCTCTTCTGGACTGCCTGTTGATTTTCGGCTTCTGGTCTATTCTCCATGTCTCTTAAATCTTTCATATTTCACATCTTACTCTCCCCCCCCTCCCCCAATGTTCTGGGAGATTTTCTAGCTTCATCTTCTGTTGGATAAATTTGGTTTTCAGTTATGTCCAAATATTGAATCCATCCACAGAATGTTTTATGTCAGTAAGCATTTTAATATCAAAGAACACTTAGTTTTTGTTTCTTTTTCATGGAAGCCTGTTATTTTAGGGGTGGGATATCTTTTCTAATCTCCCTAGGAATGCTAATTAGAGTTTTCTAAAGTTCTATTTCATTCCAGGAATTATGTCTATTTTCTTATAGGTCCACTCTCATGCTTTTGGTTTTGCTAAACTGCTTAGTTTGCCTTAGTTTGGGGATTCATATTTATGAGTGAAGGAATGAATATTTTCAATGTAGGTAACTGCTCTGAGCTTCTTTTATAGTTGGGTAGGTTCATTGCCCAGGAGACCTCCCTCTTGAAAGGAAGGGCTGACTTTGCATGTTATGAAAACCAGAGGTGTATTTCACTCTTAGGCAGAGCCGTCTCTCTGTTTCCTCGCAGCTCAGGTGTCCTGTGCAGGACTGGGGGTATATGAGCACTGCTTTCTCAGTATAAACCTTGTGCTAGTTTCCTAAGGCTACTGTGCAAAGTATGACCAACAGGGTGACTTAAAACCACAGAAGTGTGTTGTCTCGCAGTTCCGGAGGCGAAACGTCTGAAAGCAGGTATTGGAAGGAACATACACTCTGAAATCTGTGGGGAAGAATCTGCTCCATGTAACCCCAATCTCTGCCTGGGTCTTCACATGGCCACCTTTTCTTTGTGTTTGTCTCTTCTCTTCTTATAAAGACACTTGTCATACTGGATTAAGGCCCCACCCTATTCTAGAATGATCTCATCTTAGTCTGGCTAATTCTATCTGCAACCACCCTATTCTGAAGTAAGTTTAATATTCTGAGACACTAGGAGTTAGGACTTGAACATATCTTTTTTGGAGGACACAATGCAACAAACACCACCTCCTCAGGCAGATCACATTGCTTCCTTGGTGAGCTGTCCTGGGACTTTTACCTGCTTCAAACAAAGTTATTAATGAGAGCAACCATGTTGTTTTAAATGCAGTCATCAAATAAATTAACCTGAATGCACCACGGCTTACTCCTAGTCTTTAAATGTTTTGAATCTTTTTGTATTTGGATCTTCTGGAGACTTCCTTTAGGAAGATATGCACTTATTTCTAGTGTCCTTGGACTGCATTTTTCTCTCATATGCTTTCTATCTTCCAGGAATTTCTCAAAATTTCTGGTCTATAATGGTTCTCATTCTAGTTTCATTTCAATGTGAACTTGGGAAAGAGGGAAGGGAGTTACATGTGCTAAGCTGACCACCTTGAGCCCAAAGGTTCTCCCTCCCTTTTGAAATGTCATGAAAGCCTGGAATAGCTCTTAGAAATATTTCATATTTGAGGGACAGTGCGGGATAGTGGTTCTCTACATTAGATGGGAGTTCCTAGGCCCCTAACTCACAAATTACATGCAAGGTAACCTTGAACAAGTCATTTAAATTTTCTGAACCTCCATTTACTTATAGGTATAAGGCATATATCCCCAATGTACATGAATGGAAAGACCTGAATCAAAGATTTTCTTGGGCATCTTTCTAACTGTAACTCAAATGATTTGTAACCAGTGGTCATCTACAGCCAAGAGAAAAGCATATAAGGCCATGATGTTTAAATACTTAGAAACTAAAAAAATCGTTTTGGGAGTTTGGTTGCCCTGGTCCCTATGCCACATAAATAAGGCCATCTCTCAACATTGTCATTTACTTTGTGAATATCTTAGAACTAAGCCTCAGCTTCAAGCTGTCTCTCTTGTCAAAGTGAGCTCCAGGCCTGGGCCCTTCTGGCTTGTTTATTGCATACCATCAGCTTTCTGTTAATGAAACGTTTCATGGGTAATGAACCAAAACTTAGGTCCAAGCAGAATGAGGCTGGAAACGGAGCTGTCTTTGGGCTTTTGTTAGCATTTTACCTTTCAGGTCCTAGAAGCTCCACCCACACCTTGCTTCTGCCACTGCTGCAGACAAAACATCCTTGGATTGACAGACTGACTTCAGGAGATTAGTTTCCTCTAACAAATCTCCTTAAATGCATGGCATTAAATCTGTGATATCAATAAACCATTTAGGCCCCTTGGATATACCTACTGATATTCATCAGACCAGTGAGGGTGATTGTGTTATTGCAACAGTGGCATTAAAACTGAGACAGATGCCTGGTGACTTTAACCTTCGGTGGAAATAAACTCGTGTAGAGCCACATCAATAAATATTGGTCACTCTATTACAACTATACATTAAATAGACTCTAATTTATTGCTTCTCTAGAGTCCAATCTAGAGTCTATCTGTCCAATAGACTTTCTATGATGATGGAAATGTTCTTTATCTCTCCAATACTGTAGCCACTAGCATACATGCTACTGAGTGCTTAAGATGTGGCTAGTGTGACTGAGGAACTGAAAATTTGAATTTCATTTAATTTCACTATAAATTAAATGGCCACATGTGACTAGTGGCTACTGTATTGGACAGGGCATGTCTGCTCACAGATGTAGGTGAGTAGGCAGGAGAATTTGAAATATTGAAGGAGCCTCCCCACTTTAAAATGCCTCTTCTACTCACCTGTCTAGAATCTCACTACTCTAGATCAGGGGTTCTTAACGAGAGGTCAATGAGCTTGCACTTAAATTCAAAAAAACATTATTCTTTTGGGGATGTGTTGGTGCAGGTGTGATATATTGATTAAATAATATGCAGTATGGTGTGGACTTAGTAAGGGGTCCGTGGTTTTCACCTGACTGGCAAAGGGGTCCATGGAACAAAGAAGGGTAAGAACCCCTGCTACAGATCTTTCTCATATTCTCCCATGAGTCGCACATGTTCCTGGAGAAGGGTAATACATGAACACAATATCAGTTATTAAAATATTGATGGGATTAGGATATCAGACTGATTTCCTTTAAGGCCAATACCAGAAGGAGACTTGTGAAAGAATTGGAAGCTCTTTTAGGAAGGCCTGGAGGCTGGATTTCAGATCCTAACTCACTGGGGTAGAAAGGACAGCATAAATGTGTCTCAGTGCTAGCTGGGTCCCAGGTGTCCTTGTAGACACGAGCATTGTTGGAAGAAGGAGTTGGATGCAGAAAGAGCACTGGGTGCAGGAAAGTGAAACGTGATAATTTCAGCTACTGAACAGCTTTACTTAATGCCCTGACTCTGGTTGATATGGAACATGGCCCAGTTTTATAAGCAAAATCAAACTGATTTTAGTTTTTAAATGAAGTAGCTTAGCCTTCACAGTCCAACTTGCTGATTTCTGACAATCAAACGATCAATTTTAAGTCCCACCCAAGACAGCAGTGGAAAGCAGGGCTGGTTGACTAATTAGGGTCCCTGGAGCAGCTAAGGCAAGGTCCTTAGGAACATGAATAATCACACTCACACCTATCCCATCTCCATGTTTAACTGGAGCAGTTACTTTCATATGGCTCAGAGAATATTTGCATTTTCACTTTGAATTTCCCACCTATGGGGGTGCAGGGGATTATTATGAGCTCAGTGTAGTAATCTTTGACAGCCATTGGGTGTTTACCATGTACCAAGTGCTGTTCCAGGAACCCTGCAAGCATCTTGTTTAATCTACACACTAAATCTTGTAGATTTTAAAAACATAAAACAGATGTTATTACTTCATTTGTCATCACAACACTATTATCTGAATGTTACAAAAGTGCTACTTGCCTTCGAAAGACTTCTCACCCACATATATATTTTAAGACAATTTTCCTACTGAGAAATCAAGTAATTTATCTTTATAATGGAGAAAACAGGGAAAGAAGATAAGATTTGTTTCTTTTTTTTTTAAAGTCTTCTTTTTACTTCCTGAAATCTTCTGATTTTTGTGATATGAGGGAAAAAGCTTGAAAACTCGGGTCCAGCTTGGTCACATCCTAGGTGTGGTGTGATCTGGAGCAACTCCCAGGACCACTCTGAGATTTGTTTCTGCCTCAGAAAAACCAAGGGGTAGCAATACATGCCTTTGCTCTCTTATGGAGTTGTGAGAATAAACATGACCATTTGGAAGGGCGCATTCTGTAAAATCCATAGTTGTATGAGATAGTAAAAAATGGGTTTATTTTAGTAGAATTAAAGACATAAATCTCTCAGTAGCCTCTTCCATAACCAGATGGTTGGCAAAAGAAAGACTAGATTTTCCTCAGCACCACTTTACTATCTTCTGGGCATTTTTTTTTCCCATTCTCTTGGGCACAATTGCCCAACACTATTGTACCCTCAAGCCCCATTTCCGACCTTGGGAATTCTCTCTAGCCATTCTTGGTTAAATTTACCCTTTGCATTAGAGTGCCATGGTAGTAATGAATGACAATATTGCCTTTTCCAGATAACGTGGGCTTTTCTCAGTTGTTGGCAACCAGTGGTGAGAATTTCAATTCCAATGGCAGGCTGGCAGAGGAGAGTAGATGGGGCAGGAAATTCCTTCACTTTTCATTCAAATCACACCTCAGAATCAGCTCTGTGTGCTTTCCTCAAACACTACTGACTGTGCCCACCAGTAATTTCCACATGAAACTCAAATCCTTGCTCATATCTAAATAGGTCTGCCCTTATGTCTAAATTCTTTTTCTGAAGTTTAAACTGCTTTCTAGTGAGCCTTCTAGGAAGTTGGAGAATACCTCATGGTTATTCTGTCCTCTATGACAGTTAACATAATTCCTTAGTAGGCTCTGCTGACAAAATCATTCCAGCTGCTTGTGTAGACTCTTTGGTCCTAATTTTGGTTTCTTGCTTTTGACCCTCAGAATTCTTCTGCATCTCTGAAAAGGAGGAGAATTAAACTGGACTAGAGCTGTACACTTTCCTTTCTGAACTTTACTTTTCCCTGCTCTAGGCAGGCTGATCACATGGGCACATGCAGAACTTTGCTTTTGGTTTCTCCTTTGCTTGGAGCCACTTTCTTCTCTTTTCTACTTAGTCCAATTAGAATGAAGTGACATTTCAGTCAGTCATGTATTTATGCATTCTTATAATAGTTCATGAATTCATTTGCTTGCTTATAAGATTCAGACCCTTCTAAGTGTTTATAAGTTAGTGGAAAGCCATCCTTCTCTGGTCCTTCTAGGACCTAACCATCTCCAAACCATTGCCAAATCATTTGTAGTAGGTATCATAATTTAGCTATTATTTTTATATCCTCTCTCACATTGTTCCCTAACTGTCTGATGTTTTTCATGTTCCTTAATTGTTTGTCTTCCCAGCAAGAAACTCTTTGAGGAAAAAAACCACAATAATACAATTTGCAGACCTTTATTGTATGGTTAGCATGTGACAGTCACCGTTTCAAGCGCTGAAGGCTTCTGTCTGATTAAATCCTCACGTCAGCCATAAAACATTGATTCCATCATATTCATTTTCTATGGATGAAAAAAGTGAGGCCCAGAGAGGTCAGGTAACTTCCCAAGGTACTGCAAGTGGTAGTGAGTGGTAGGCTTAGAGCCCATCAGCCTGATACCAGACCCTTGTATACTACCCTGTACTGGCACTGTCAGGCTCTTATTCTCCTCCTTAGTTTGAAACTGATGGACAGCAAAAATTAAAAGGAGAGACAACAGAAAAATAAGATGGAGTCATTTTTTTCTAAGACCAGAAGGAATAACTAAAGTGTGTCATGGCAGTGCTATCTGGCCCTGCCCTGTGAGATGCTAGGCAGTAGGCTCTATGAAAGTCAAGGTTATTGCACCATAGAGAACTAGAGAGAAATACCATAGATGTTTCTTTCTGAGTTGAAAGTTTTACCAGGAAATCTGACAACTATTATTGTGAAATTCTGTATACTATTAATTGATTAATGCTAAACAGGATGCAGATCCAGCTGATTGTTGGGAACCCCAGAGAGTTATTTCAAGGTTCAGGCAGGTGATCTTAGCTATGAAGGGTATTTTGAAGTGTCGTGATACTCCATCAGTTTAATCAGAGGGTCTATAAGGCATACGAGAAAGCAGAGTGGATGGGAGGTTGGGAGACCTTATTTCAGGCTTAGCTTTGATGTTAACTTACTCTGTGACCTTAGGAAAAACACTTGATTTTTCTAAGTCCTTCTGTTAAATGGAATGACAACTCTAAAGTTGTACAGTTGTCAAAACCATTCAACATGTAATTATGGGCACTTAAACCATATTTACACATATATTTATATGCCGAAATTTTAAAATGTAGACTTTTAAAAAAATTGAACATGTTGATATACAGAAAAAGGGGGACGTATTTTGAAATGATAGTGTCTTTTGCTGCAATTTAAATTCTTTTCTTGCTCATCCTTCTATGAGGATAGTGTCTTAGTTTGCCTGAGATGCTATAACAAATAATTCACAAAAGGGTGGGCTTAACAAGAGGAATTATTGGCTCACAGTTTTAGAAGCTAGAAGACCAAAATCAAGATATCAGCAAGGCTTGCTTTCTCACTGAAATCTGTAGTATTCTGGTACTGGCTCCTGGCAACTTTGGGGTCCCTTGACTTGGAACCCTGCTTCCTGTCACGTGGTGATGCTCTATCCTTTCCTAGTTTCTGTGGCTTCTGGGTTCTATTTATAAGGCCTTTGGCAATCCAGATTAAAACCCACCCTCATTCAGTTGGGTCACATCTTAACCAAAAATGACATCTTGAAGAGGTCTTATTTACAATAGAGTGTGAATTAAGATTAAGAACTTGTCTCTGTTGGGGTTCATAATTCAATCTACCACAGATAGAGAATAGCTAGGTTGTATTTGTTTACATTTGTCCTCTATAGATTTTATGACAATAAATTTAATTCTTTAAACTGGCTCTTTTGCTGACAGAAAGTTCCAAATGTGCTTTCATGAGTCTATAGACATTTGGGTACTATTTTTGGCAGTTGTTTTCTTTTCTTTTTCTTTTTTAATTACAGAAGTTGTGGGTTTATGGAACAATCATGCAGAAAATATAGAATTCCCATATTTTTAAAACTTTGCATTGGTGTGGTACATTTCTAACAATTGATAATAGCATATTTTTATAATTATACTATTAGCTATAGTCCATGGTTCAACTTAGGGTTTACTGATTGTGTAGGGTAGTTCCATGGATTAAAAATTTGTTTCTATTACTGTATGTATTAGTTTGCCAAAGGGCTGCCAATGCAAATTACCAGAAATCATTGGCTTTTATAATGGGGATTTATTTGGGGTAAAAGCTTACAGTCTTAAGGATGTGAAAAGTCCAACTCAAGGCACCATAATAGGTGCTTTCTCACCAAAGTCAGCTACTGTTGATCCTGGCCTGTTGCCGCATGGTGAAGCAAGATGGCTGCCGACCTCTGGCTGGTCTCTGTCTTCCACTCCTGGCTCACCCTTTCCTTGAGCTCTGTGGGCCCAGCCTCTTGAGGCTTCATGTTTAAGCGATCCTGTAGGCCTCTCTCTCCTGGCTTAGGGCTTGTTTCTTTTCAGGCCTCCTATACCAGTCTCTGCAGTTCTGCTGTTCTTCCTAATCTCAGCTGTAAGCTCAGCTCTCTGGGGCCTCAGCCATTTGAGCCTTCTCCTTTCTGTCACATGGCAGGGTAAAAAAATGACAGTGCTCTCTTTTCCTGAGCCTGTCTGTATGAGTGTCCACTTATATCAGACCCAGCAAGGGGGCGGGGACTCAACCTTAGTCATGCCTACTGACTTAGCTGAATCAAAAGCCCAAAGCAATCTTGTCAAATAATCTAATCAAAGGCCACTCAGCTGAATTTAATGCAATCAAAGGGTATCACAACCAGAGGAATAGATTAGTTTACAAACATAATCTTCCTCTTTTTGGAATTCATAAAATAATCTCAAACTTCCATACCATATATACACCTTAACATTTCCCCTTTAACCACATTCAGATACATATTTCAGTGCTGTTCCTCACATTCTCAGTGTTGTCTTCCATACCTGTCTCTTAAAATGGAGACATATATGTATAAATATTGACAGCAGTGGTAAGATTGCTTTTGTTTTCTTGCATTTCTAACTCCTGTAAATATATCCCCATTACTGTGTGTGTGTTTGTTTTTGAGTAACAGAGCTCTGCAGTGCACTTGTTTTTCTCAGCAACTATTCTCTATGAGTCTCTATGATTAAGTAATTCCTTCTTTCTCATGTTTTTGTACATTAGCAGAGTCCATTAATATTTATTCCTATGGATTGCTTATATCCCTCTTGTTTTGATACAAGGCAGTATAACTAGTGATTAAGACCTCATTTAAGTAAAGGAGCCATACAATCCTTGAGATATTCGAAGTCTAGCCCAATCCCTCCCAAATCTCAATCTTCCCCATGACATTCCTTGAACATGTGGCCCCTGGTGGAATTTCTCCAAAAGTGAAAAATTCACTACATTATGAAACAGCATTTTCCATTGCTGGACAGCTCTAACTGTAGGAAAAAATCTTCTGCTTCCCTATAACTTCCTTCCATTCATTCTTATCTGAGTCACAGTTTCTCCCTGACAAATGAAAAGTCTTATAATATCACAGGATTTTGCCACACAGCCAACCTAAAATTGATGCAGTTCTGGCCCACATTTATTTTGATATCTTTTGTTGATATCCATACTAAGTAACCTGTGATCTCTCCAGATGAATAGAGATTGGCAATTTGACAATTGATTTCTGAGAGTTAGTTCCAGGTGATGAAATAAATTCTGTTTTTATTTGAGATAGGTGTTAACTGAAAGGAAGCATGAAAGTCCCCATCAGGGTCTGAAATTTCTCTGCCTTGTCCCAACTTTTGAGAGCCTCTTTAATTTTAACAATGTGGGCAAGCGTGCCAAGTGGACGAGCACCATATACATATGTACATATATGTGCATAAAAATATATTTGCATATGTACACGTGTGTATTACAGATCATCCTCATTCTTGGTGGATAACATATTTGCCAATTTGCCTACTTGCTAAAATTTATTTGTAACCTCAAAATCAATACTTGCAGTGCTTTCACAGTCATTTCTGTGGACATGTACAGATTGGCAAAAAATTTGAGTTGCTTGATGTGCATTCCCAGCTGAGGTTGAACAAGGTGACGCTCTGCCTTCTTGTTTCACCTCTCATACTGTAGACAAATTCCTTTTTGCAGTGTATTTGGTGCCATATTTTTCACATTTTTGGTGATGATTTAACTATTTAAATGCTCCCCAGGCACAGTACTGAAGTGCTATCTAGTGTTCTTAAGTGCAAGAGGCTGTGATGTGCCTTACAGAGAAAAATACGTGTGTAAGATCAACTTCATTCGAGCATGAGTTATAATGCTGTTGGCTCCAAGTTCAATGTTAATGGATTAACAATATATATTAACTAAGATGTCTTTAAACAGAAACACACATAAAACAAAGCTATGCATGGATTCATTGTTGAAAATGCTGTTACCAGATGCTCTTGAGGCACCTAATCCTGTATTTCCCCTTAGGGGTATTAGCTAATTCAGTGTTTGCAGTGACTTTATAGAACATAACAACCATGAATAAAGGGAACTGATGGTAGGAGCTGAATAAAGAAATATTTTGACTACAAGATTTATGACTAATAATGGTATCTTGGTTTGCCAAAGGCTGCTGATATAAAGTACCAGAAATGGGTTGCCTTTTTTTTTTTTTTTCTTTCAAGAGGTACCAGGATTGAACCTAGGACCCCATACGTGGGAGGCAGGTACTCAAACTATTGAGCTACACCCACTCCCGTGGGTTGGCTTTTATAACAGGAATTTTATTTAGGATTAAAGCTTACAGTTCTGAGGGCATGAAATGTCTAAATCAATGCAACAGCAGAGATGCTTTCTTACCAGTCAGTTGTCACGTGGTAAAGCAAGATGGTGGGTGCTCTCTGCCTAGGTTTCTGCCTTCCCTTCTAGGCTTACCATCTCCCAGAGCTTAGCTGTCTCTTTTCCACCTCCTCTCTCAGTCTCGGCTGCTCCACTTTCTTCCTGAGTTCAGCTGTGAGCTATCAGGCACATGGCTCATCTCTCCCTGGGCCTCAGCTCTTTGAGCCTCTTGGGACATCTCTCCTTGAGCTCAGCTGTGGGCAAAGCTGGAGGCCTTTCTCTCACATGCAGGATCAAATATGGAAGACTTCCTTTTCCTCTGTCTCTCTCTCTTTCTGTGTCTCTGTTTATATTAAACCCAGCAAGAAAGTGGAGACTTAACCTGAGTCACGTCTTACTGATGTAGTCCATTCGAAAGGGTCTCACATCCACAGAAATGGATTAGTTAAAAAACATAATCCTATTCTTTTTGGGATTCATGAAAGAACTTCAAACTGTCACAAATGGGGACTACCTTTGGCAAAACTGCAATGCAGAAGACCTCTTAGCAGTTTGATATTGTTTATGAGCTCCAAAAATAGATATTGGATTGTGTTTATAAACTGGTCTCTTCCTCTGGGCATATTAGATTGTATTAGATTCAGAGGTATCACTTTTACTTTATTAAATCAAGATTAGGGCTTTTATTTGACCATGTCGTTAGGGCATGCAGGGTTGTTTTATCCCCTTGGTAGGGATAAAACAGACTTTTGCATGGAAGTAAATACACAGAGAAGGAGAACATGGAGAATTTAATTTTAAATGCTGGAGTCCCAGGGAGACTGATAGCGTGCAGCTGGACAGAGCAGCTGAGCCCTGAAAGGAACAAGCCCTGGGGAGAGAGACTAGCCTTATGCCAGCCTATAGCTGAGATCAGAAGAAACTGGGACCATGGAGCCCTAAGAGGAAAGAGGAAGACTGAACCTTCACAGACACCACCCACCATCTTGCATCGACATGTGGCAATGGTCTTTGGGTAAGAAAGTACCTCTTAAGTAACCTTGAGTTGGACTCTTTAGAGCCTTGTGACTGTAAACTTCTACCCCAAATACCCTTTATAAAAGCCAACAGATTTCTGGTATTTTGCATCAGTACTCCTTTGGCTGATTAATACAACCCCCATTCTCAATTCCTCTACCTTGCATTATTCCCTCTGGGTTGCAGCCCTTCTCCCCTGGTGAATTTGGTCCCTCCTCTGTCCTAGCTCCAGACTTGCTCTCAAAATCTAAGTCAAAGGTGACTGATGGCAAAGCACTCCCTAGAATCATGGCTTGTTAGAGCTGGAAGAATGTTTAGTTCAAGCCCCCATTTTGATAGAGGAGAAAACCGTGACACAGATTGCTGAGTCACTGGCCCGAAGTCATGCTGAATGAGTGGCCAACCTAGAAGGCCACCCCTAGACCTGCGCTCTCTTCTCTAGACCTGCCCTCTTTCCACTCTAGCAGGCTGCTTCTCCTTCTCCAGAAAAAATTCACACCTTAATTTGCAACCATTAAAATTAGCATAGAGTTTCAAGGAGCATTTCAGGCAAGAGGGAGGGGGACTATCTGGCCTGGAAACCTGGCCCTCGGTTTAAGCTCTGACACCAGAGATAGTGATTTGGAGACATTTCTCACTGGGGTGAGGTTGAATTCAGCAATCGCTTTGCATTTCATCTTTAGGGACACCAGGTTATGATGGGGTGTCATTTTCCAGGCTTGTGAAAGGCAGCATTGATAAAAAGAAATTGTTTCTATTCAGTTAAATGACAGTTTTTTCTTGAATCTATTAACTGGCCGATGGATGTCCTGAACCGGAGCTTTCTGTTGTGAAGTGACTTGTACGAATGCATCCAGTGAATAAATTTGATTCTTTGTGGTGTGCCCTACTCTTTCCAGCTATGGCTCTTCAGGGGCCAGGTATCTGAAACTTCCAAACAACTTTCCATGCAGACATTGCACTTGTGAAACCAAGAGAAGAATCTTTCTTGTCTCAGGGCAGAGATGTATTATCTGTTTCGATTTGATCCCCAAATCTAGTCATGGAGGTATATATACAGTTTCTGACATTTATTTGAAATGAGAGAGACATTTTACACATTTTAATTTTCATGTAATATTCCAGACTATAATTATCTGTGACTGACACGGGGACCTATTTTACCCCAAGCAAAAATAGAGCATGCAGATTCTATCATAGTACAATTCTGACATTATATCTTGGAGCTTCTTTCTCCTTGGAAGGATAATAGGTTTTGAATAATGCCAGAGATGTTCCTGTCTGTCTGAAACAGGTGTTGAAGATGAATAATGTTTAAAAAGGATTATATATGTTGTTGCAGGAAGCACAGAGTGCCAAGAGTGATTGTGCTGAAGGTAGAGCATGCTCTCAACAATGGCCCCAAAACACACATCTCTCTGGTTTTGTGGTTGTTTTGTGGGCGGTGATTTCCTTATACCATTTCCTAATGGATGCCTACAAAGGCAGGCTGAATCTGGGAGTAGTGCCCATTATTCTAACAAACAATTTGGAGAAAAAACACCTGGACAAATACCCGCCCCCACCTGAGCTCTCCCTTTTTTCTTCCTCTCTCTCCTCTCCATTCCCTGATACCCCACAGAACTGTGAGAGCTTTGGAGACAAAGACCACAGCATTCTCCTTCTTGGCTGACGCAGTACAGTGACCATAGCTGACTTTCAGAACTCGTGTTTACTTATGTGCTCTCTTGGACATGGGAATAAGAGAGATCTGAGATTTCTACCAACAGGTGTAATGATGTTATTTTCACCTGAAATAGTTAGCTTCGTCAAAATGTTTATATTCTTATATATTTATTTTTTTAATTTTAATGGGGTGGTATACAAAAAAATAAAAATATTGAGTGCCAAAAAATAAACAAATAAAAATATAAAATAAAATACTTTGGTGTTGTTAGGGGGAAGGTTTTGAATCACAGAAGGGTCACCACTGTGGCAGGGGAGGATCACTGGTGTGGGGTGTCAGTGTGGGGAAGGGTGCACCTGGGGCATGCCTCTATGGCATATGAATATGTTTAAGTGGTCATGGGATATTGTCTTGGTGGGTGGAGACCCACACAATAACCGAAAGAATATTGAATTCCCATGCTGAGAAATCCTGCTACATTCTCTAATAGAATGGCAAGAACCCCCCAAGTACATGGGGCGTGCCTAAGGAAGGAGGACAGACCATTACACCAGGCCCTTGATGTTGATAGTTGTACTTATGAGACTTTTCTTGTGAAACTGAAACTTAGCCCAGTATTATCTATTGCCTAAGAGTTACCTTAGCCTCCTTGTTGCTCAAGTGTGGCGTCTCTCTAGGCTAAACTCAGCATATAAATGCAGTACCTTCCTCTCCCCACCCCCACCCCCCCACATGGGAAATGACTCCTGGGGATGAACCTCCCCCGCCCTGAGGGATTATTACCAAATACAGATAGCGATGCATCTGGTAAAAGACCTTGACCCAAAGGGGGAAATATTAAATACAAATGAGTTTTTAAGGCTAAGAGATTTTAAAGTGAGTCGGGAAGTCATTCCAGAGGTTACGCTTATGCACGTCTCAGCAGGATCTCATTTGACTGCCACAGTAAACAGTGCTTCAAATATCAGAGATCCTGAAGGTTCTAGAGATATCTAGACACTATGGGCAGGGCAGACAGTCCCAGGAATTTGGAACCCTGTCAGTGGGCCTTACTTTGGAATGTATGCTCCCTAGTATAACAGAGTTAGACTTATTTATAATTTGCCCCTTTTATTTGAGCCTATAATTAGCACTATACTTGTTAAATATATGTCCCAGAGACTTAAACGTTCAGTTTGTTCATACACCAGTTGAGCCCTGAATCTCTGCAGAGCTGTAGCACCTACTCTCCAGTTAACTGGACTCGCTCAGGACAACTAACAAAAGGATGATGATGGACAATGCCCATCCCAGAAAACAGAGAGTATCTACAACTGCAACAAGACAGTTCCATTCATCTGCCCCGTGGGATCTAAGCCCCCTCTCCATCAGAAACAGAGTGGGCATCACCATTCCCAAATCCTCAAGTTTGAAGAATGAACAAACATAAGAGGGGATTGCAACTATGGACTAATTTAGACTTATTATTATTCTAGCAATGGAAGAACTTGTGTCATTGATATAAAGGCAGTGGTTACCAGAGGTTCTGAGGGGAGGTTGAGGGAAGAAGTGGCGTAACAGGCAGCATTTTGGGGGCATTGGAATTGTTCTGAATGACATTGCCATGATGGATACGGGCCATTTTATATTTGTCAAAACCTATAAAATTGTGCAGGACTAAGTGTAACCCATAATGTAAACTATAGTCCATGGTTAGTAGGAATATGTGTTCATCAATTGTAACAAATGTACCACACTAATGAAAGATGTTGTTTATGGGGGAAAGTGTGGGAAGGGGAGGGATTGGGGTATATGGGAATCTCCCTATTTTTTCTGATGTAGCATTTATGTAATCTAAAGCTTCTTAAAAAAAAAAAAAACCAAAC
>JAQZBX010001279.1:0-85541 GCA_029593785.1 Cabassous unicinctus
CGAACCCGGGGCCTCTCATATGGTAAACGGGTGCGCTATCCATTGCGCCACAGCCGCTTCCTGCCGTGAGGTTGCTGCATCAGCCCACCGCACCGCTCAGGCCGGCGTGCCCTCACAAGGAGGCCTCGGGGCGCGAACCCGGGCCTCCCATATGGTAAACGGGGGCTCTATCCACTGAGCCACACCCGCTTCCCCATTCTTTTCTCTTTCTGTTTTTTCTTTTGAACTTCAGACGCTCCGTCTTCCAATTCACTTATTCAATCTCAGCCAATTCAAATCTGCTGTTATATGCCTTTAATGTATTTTTAATCTCATCCATTGTATCTTTCATTCCCATAAGATCTGTTACTTTTCTTTGCAAGCTTTCATTCTTCTTTATGCTCACTCAGTGTTGTTTTAACATCCTTTATTGCTTTAGTCATATTTTCCTTAACCCCTTTGTTTGATTTAGGAGATTTGTACGATCATTGATTAGTTGTTTTAAATCCTGTGTCTTATAAGGAAATTTGAATTTGCTCCTTTGGCTAGACCATATCTTTGCTTTTCTTAGTATGATGTAATTTTTTGCTTATGTATAGGGTTATGATTACATTAGGTGAGTTTACTCTGGTGGTCAATTTCTCTCCTTGACTAGTGGCTTTTTTTAATGGATTATCTTAGATTTTTGGTTCAACTTCTTCTAAAACTTTAAAATTCCCCTGTTTAAGCTATCAGAACAGTGCCTGGGACCCTCTAATGGGACAGAGACCAGATCCAAGGAGAACTAAGGATAGGGACAAAAGAAACTCCAAGTCTTTTTTCCTTCACTTTTCCAGTCTGCCAGCAGATGACTCTTTTTGGAGACCCTTTCCACAGGAAGTGATTCTTTCAACCTCTCCTGACTTGAGTTTCTGAGTCAGTTATAGCCACCATTCAAAGCAAGGCCTTGCTGCTTAAACTCAATGAAGAGAAATCATACTCAGCCTTCTGCCACACCCTCTAACTTCCCAGAGAGGAATAAGTCTCTTCCACTCTTCATTTGGTCATTGGCATCCACTATTTTTACCAAAGTTGTATGACTTGAGAATGGGGGATGGGTGCTGCTCCCCACTGCAAGGACCAGTAACTCACAGTTTTCTTTATGGCCTGTTTGTTTCTCTGTCCCCACTCCCTCATGGACTATGTACACTTCACTGTCCTGTTCTTCAGGTCCCCAAAGTAGTTCCTTCATACAATTTCTGCCCCTCCACTGCTATTTTTGCAAGAGAGCTGAGACCTGCTTAATTACTCCGACGCCATCTTCCTGGAACCCTACACATTGGGTTTTATAGCATGTAATGATTTGTATCTAAAAATGAATTAGAATAGTGCTCTAAGGATTATGATTATAGCCTAGTTTTATCACTTATTTGTACCCCATATTATGACTTAGTGCTCTTAAATATGAATGACACAGAAAGTAAGCTGTAGCTCTGCCTAAATGGATGATTTGTTTATTAAAATGTTCTCCTTAAGTTACATTTGTGAGTTGTGGTTCAAGATTATTCCAAAAATAACTATTGAATAAATTAATTGTTGAGTAGTTGGAGCAATTATAATTTATCAGAGGTTGATGTTCTTTGAATGCAGTATCTGAAGGCAAAAACACTGTGTCTCTAAATCCAGCACACATTTTAAGTCAAAGAAATGCTTTTATATAAGTAAAATTGAACTTAAGAAATAAGCTTATTAAATCTTTCAGAAAGTTGTGATCTGAGCTCTTAGTTAGATTTTGTGACCATGTATGAAGAGTCAGTAAAAGCTTTGATGTAGAAATATTCCTATTTAAAAACATTTAATATTAATTGAAAATTTGACACTTTAATAATTTTGAACTTAAGGTAGTTATTAGTATAATTGGTTTTTGGAAAGGGAAATTGGAGCATAACTTTTAAGCAGCTTATATAAGGTCATATTTATATTTTATGTTTAAATCTGTACCACGTTCAATATTAATAATCTTGGGACATTGGAAACACAAGTTTAAATAGAATCCACCAATATTTTCAGACTTGAAAATTAGTGTGGGTTAAAGTGAACTGTTTTGTATTGCTCATTAGTTTTAAATTTAAGTTTCCTTATATTAATATTTAAAAAATAATATGGAATAGAGTAAAATTTACCAAATTATACAAACAAAAATTGATGCTCCCTGATAATTTTAATATTCATATTTTAGACTTTAAATAAAATAATAAACTGAAAATGAGAAGAAATTGGTTGTGATACCTGAAACACATTTGAACTTTGTCAGTCAACTCCTTTATCATTTCCTATGTCCTTTGAGCACAAAGAAAAGAAAAGATTTTCCCAGATGGAGGTGTTCAAATCTTTAGTAAAGTGTATATAATTTAAATAATACCATAAAATATGAAAATGATTACTTTAATTATTGTTTAAATTTTGAGTGTAATACCTAATGTAGACTTCTGAAATGTAATATAGAATTCACAAAAGAAAAATGTTTGCATTCCATATTTCCTGAAATAAGCTTTCATACAGAATAAATAGGATAAAATATAAAACTTGAAATGCTGCTTACAATATAAATGACCAGGGACTGAATAAAATAGCCTTATGCACATAGCAGATGCAATACCTGCCTGGGAGGGAGATTGGAAGTACTTATAGAAAGGCTAAAACCACATACAAGTAATTTGACTCAATACATATTCATCCAACGAGGTTGACCTAAAATATTATCTAAAATTTCTTGTCAAATTATTCATGAAATATGGATATCCATATATTTTTTTATGGAAATTCAATTTTGGAAGTTATCAACAAAATAGCCAATCTTATTAAAAGGCAGAAAGGTTAAGACATGGAGAAATAAAATGTTAGTGCTACAACAATTGATGATTTCATGAATATAAACTTATGCTTTTGATTGATTTCTTTTAATCTCTCTTAGATTTTAATTCAAATAGTAATTAAAAAGAGAAACTAAAACAGTCATCCTGGATTGTGCTCCTAATGTAATTACCTACTAGACTAAATTCACACTGAAGCTAATGAGCTGAAAATGAAATTTTTCCTTCATGGAGGTTAATGCTGTAAACATGAAAGGAAAGGCCAAATTGGAAAATATATCTGAAACTAATTTCAAATCAATTTAATGAAATGTGTAGAAACTGGGCAACATAGTTATTTAAAATGAAACCAAATGTCTCTCAAATGAACTAAATTTTCAAGACAAATTAATTCCCTTGGGAAAAATAATCATTCAAGAAGTTCAAAGTATTATGATAAAACTATTTCGCAAGGGATTTCTAATTAAATTCTGTTAAAATAGGAAGAAAAAAGAAGTAAGCCAGCTGGAGATGGATAATAATAACTCACATTACATAGTACATATTGTACGTTAGTCAGTATTCTAAGCACATTATATTTAAAAGTCAAAATAATAATATATGTAGCCATTTATCATTCTCATTTTAATGATAATATAGTGAAGGCACAGCGAGGCCAGGTAACTTGCCACAGACCTCATAATTGCTAAGTAAGTGAGCCAAGGAGTATGGCTCCAGAGTACACTTGTATGTTGCTTCTAATAAACAGAAAGAAACTGAGCAATGTTACCAGTGATAGCAACCTTTATAACTGTGAATTGATGAATGAGTAAACTAAGGCAAACTAGCATAGTTCTGTATTGCAAGTGGATCAGAGACTCAGCCTTACACTTTAAACAGTGCATTTTATGATAATAGAAACTGCTGCCCATCGGTTCTCTCAAACTAGGTCAAACAAGAACTGAGTTTTTAAGATAAGTTGCATCTGTGGGGTTTGAAGATCTTTTATTTTTAACTTTACTGTCTATTCAATCTGCTCCAGACACAAGTCAAACAGAAGCTAAAGCTCCAGAGGAAAAGGGAAAGAAAGAAAAAGAAATAACATTCTAAATGCCTACTATGTGACAAATTGATCTTCAAAACATCAACTTTTAGTATCTTTCATATTAAAACTTGACTAGAAATGTGGAGCTTCTGCTGAAAATTTATCTAGGAGACCAGTCTTTTTTATTGATCAAATACACAACAGAAAAGATTATGGCTACAATGATATGAATTCATTCAGTAGATATTGAGTGGTAAATACTCTGGTAAAAGTTCTTTTACCTCATGGCACTCATGGTTTAATGGTGAAGTTATAAATTACATTAATGAATATGAATTTAAAAGTAGGAAAGCCTTATGGGTGGTAGATACAGCACATGTTCTCTTAGGACATATATTAGGGTTATTTCACCTACTTAGAGAAAGCAGGGAAGGTGTTCCTGAGATATGATAATTGAGCATTATCTAGAAGTATGAAGGAAAGGGTGTTCATTTACAGGTGAGAGTATGTTAAACGTCCTGGGGTTAAGTAGAGGTGATGGGAATGTGAAAGACAGTCCCTCTATCTTAGTTTGCTAGTGATGCCTTAATAAAAGAACTGGCACTTGCCCGCTTCCATTGACCTGGGAGTGTGTCCTTTCTCATGAGAAAGAAATAAATTACTACTGCCTCTAGTCCAAAAAAAAAAAAAAAAAAAAAAATCCACTCTGGGTAGCTTAAAATGGAAATATATTGTTTCACAGTTCTGGAGGCTACAAGTCCAAAATCAAAGTGATAGCAAGACTATGCTTCATCTGAATTCTGCTGTGCTGTGGAGGTGGCTTGCTGGCAATCCATTGGCAGTCTTTGGCACAACTCAATCTCTGCTTCCTTCACATGGCCATCTTCTTTTTATCTGGCAATATAAGGACACCAGTCATTTCAGTCTAGCCTTATCTTAACTAATAATATCTTCAAAGACCCTATTTTCAAATAGGATCACAGTCACATGACTGGACAAAGAAATTGAATATATCTTTTTTTTTGGGGGGGGGGGTAATTCAATCAACAATATCTCTGATCCAAGCATGGAAAGAAAGATAAGATATGAGATAGGTAAGTAAACCCAGCCATGCAGACTCTAGACTTCCTTGTGAGTTTATATATTTTGTGGAAGAAATAGGAAGTCATTTCAGTGAGTTAAATAAGGTAATGATGGAGAAAAATGTTTTGCTTTTGGATTTTGAATAGAGTACTCTGATTTTACATGGGAAACAAAAGGAAAGGCTAAAATGATGATGTAGATAAAACTTAAGAAGTTTATGGGGCAGAAACAGAGAGAGAGAGAAAGAGATGTAGAAAGATTGGTATGACATCACAATGTAAACTTGATTAGACTTCATGATTGGTGGGTTGTGTTTGGGTTGAGAGAAGGAGAAACGATAAGAAAAACTTCTAGGGTCTGGTTCATGTGACTGGATGGATATATCAATGTACCCTGAGATAAGGGACAGTGGAATAAGACAGAATTGTCTTTGTTTTTAACTGAAGATTGTGGGTTTATTTTGAACATGCTAAAAAATTTTTGATGACCATTTTGAATCATCTGTGAGGAGATAAGTAAGCAGTTGGATATAAATCTAATTATATATATTTTCATGTCTCCCGTTGTATTAGTTAGCCAAAGGGGTGCTGATGCATAGTACCAGAACTCTGTTGGCTTTTATAAAGGGTATTTATTTGGGGTAGAAGCTTACAGTCACAAAGCCCTAAAGAGTCCAACTCAAGGTACTGTAAGAGGTACTTTCTCACCCAAAGTCATTGGCCATGTGTTGGAGCAAGATGGCGTGCGATGTCTGTCAGGATTCAGCCTTCTTTCTTTCTCTAAGGCTCTGTGGTCCCAGCTTCTTCCAATCTCAGCTGTAGGCTGGTATAAGTCTCATCTCTGTCCCCAGGGCTTGTTTCTCTCTGGTCTCAGCTGCATCTGTAGGCTATTAGGCTCATCTCTCTTCTCAGGGCCTTTACTGTGTCTACAGAGCTCTTTCTATTCCTCTGTGTTCTTCTCCTGTGTATTTACTTCCTGGGATCCACCATCAAAACTCAAATTCTCTCCTCTGCCTTGTTGTTTTTCTCAGTGAGTCCCCACCCCACCAAGGGGGTGGGCACTCAACGCCCTCTGATGTGGCCAATTCAAAACCCTAATATAATTTGATCAAGTAAAAGCAAAACCTCTGAATTTAATACAATCTACAAACACCAGTTTACAAAAACAATCCAATATCTATTTTTGGAATTCATAAGCAATACCAAACTGCCACACCTATTTATGGCTGAGAAATTGAAGTTGTGTGCATAGATGGGATTACTGGGAAATGGTCAGGTAGGCAGAAAAAACAGCTATGATCTATGCCTCAAGGAAAGCTAGTAGTTGGTTTGGTTAAGATAAACCATCAAGTGACACTGAAAATTTATAACAAGGGCTGTAGGAAAAAAACTATGTAAACACTATTTTACAGAAGCTAAAAAGACAGTGTTTCAAACAGGAGATATTAAAAACATTATATGATTCATGTACCAGTATATAAGGCTGAGAAAAAAATATGAGGACTGCAACATGTCTATTGCATGTAACATCAGGGAAAACATATGGATAATAATAGCTATTTGGGATAATTGATGATGAATTAGATCTGAGAATTCCAAAAATTTGGAAATGAAGACTTGGAGAAATTTTCATGATTTTGCTTTTGATAAAGAGGAAAAGAATCAGGCAATAGTTGAAGGTGATATAAGGTTGAGGGAGGGTTTCTTGAAATTGGGGAAATATATGTGAAAAATCCAATAGGTTCATCTTTGACACATTGGTAGAAAAGAGTGCCTAAAAACATGTTTGTTTTAAAAAGCTAAATACGTATTTTTATATATCAAACAGATGTGATATATTTTTAAAATAATAAAAAAAAAAGGCACTGTAAGCTTGTAAGAAAGGAAGGAAACCCTCAGAAGGAAAAGCAGGATTTCCCAGAACAGCTCCAGCAGGACCAATAGTAAGGCTTTACAGTGAAGTGGCACAATGGGAAAGATACCCTGCTGATGGCAATGCAAATTGTTACAACCATTCTGCAAAAAAAGAGTGGCTTATTCAATGAAGTTGATGATGCAAAGACTTTATAATCCAGCATTTTCACCCCTGGGAATATACAGTAGGAGACATGTATGAGAATGTTCTCAACAGCATCAATTGAAATAGCAAACAAAATAGGCACAAACAAAACAGCTGGAGCCAACTTGCATAGATAAATAAATAATATTTAATTAATAATTTAATTATAAATATATGTAAAACATATATATTTAATAGAACACAGCAATGAAAACAAATTATGTTTAAATTAATAATGGTAAATCTAACAAATGTATTGTTAAACAAAAAGAATCAGACTGCAGACGAATGCATTATAGTAAAATATATTTTATATAAATGATAAAACATACATATATTTTTGACATATTCTTTTCTGGGAAAAAATGAAACTTTTCTTTATGAAAGTGTTTAAATGTTGCCTATTGATAACCTACAATTGAGATAGTATTAGAGAAATCCCTACTACACTGAACAAAAAAGTTGTGCTGTAAGAACTCCAATGTGACTTTGATTTCTGTAGGATTATGTGTGTGTAGAGATGATTATAATTGAATTTCTCTTACTTTGCAACTAAGGGTTGTGATTTTATTTTGGGGAAATCTAATCAAATGACATCACATCTTTGCATTGTGTGGTAGTGTGGAACAATGTACCCCAGAAATAGGTGTTCTAAACAAACCATTCCTGTGGTTGTGAACCCATTATAAATAGGAACTTTGATGAGGTTACTTCAGTTAAGGCGTGGTCCAACACAGTCACGATGGGTCTTAATCTTATTACTGGAATCTTTTATAAGCAGAATAAAATTTAGACAGATAGAGAAAAAGCCAAGGGAAGCAAGAAGCTGAAGGTCAAAGGAACCCAAAGAAAAGGGAGAGGTCAGGAAAAGCCACCATGTACATTGTTATGTGGCAGAGGAGCCAAGGACCAAGGCTCACTGGCAGCCAGTTCCAGAACACCAGTCATCGGGAAGGAAGCTTTGCCTTGATGATGCATTGATTTGGATTTCTCCTAGCCTCAAATCTATGAGCCAATAAATCCCCGTTGTTTAAGCCAACCCATTACGTGGCATTTGCTTTAGGAACAGAGAAACTGAAATACTTTGCATACTTCACTACCAAAACTGGAAAACAAATATTTTGACCAGAGATTACTCACACACAGACACACACACACACACACACTAACATACACGTATACTTTCAATTATAGGAAGATGGAAGGCTTAAATATATTTTATTTTGAACAAATCATCTAGTTTCTTTCCTTGTATTGGAAACATAGCACCTCAAAAATACTTATGCTCCTCTCTTGGATAAGATCCAAGCTTATGTTTACAAGCAGAGAGCAGTAAATAATTTTTAAAATGAAATATTTTAAAAGAGATGAAGTAATTATCAACCTGCTGAATAAGGAAATAATTCTTATTATCCCGGACCACAAAGGTCTTTAAAAACAATGAATAACAAGCCTAATTGCCGCTGAAGTCATTAGAAAACACATTGAGATGTTTACTCAGGCTTACTTAAAAACAAAATACAATAATGGGTAGATTTATTTCTAATGAGGGATTCCAGCTTATACACAATACGATTTTCAGTCCCGAATACTTTATGCTCTTTTTGCACTTTAATTGTGACATTGATAGCTTATGTTTCCAAAGTCTAAACTCTAAGCCAGTTTTTGACACGATTGCATATTTCCAAAGGAGAAATTTATAACACTGTAAACAAATGCCCTCTTTGAATTAGTGGCTAAGAAATTTTTCCTGCCCTGATGACCTGGGTGAAATAAGAATTGAAATAATAATAGCAATTATTATTATGTTTCTATTGCTAATATTTTTTAAATAAAATTTTTTGAAGTATATAATTTATACATGGCATATACAAACAATAAGTGTATAATAAAAGTTATAACCTTAAAAAACAAATATGCATATCATCATACAGAGCTACCATACATGATCCCACCACCAACGCCTTGCATTGTTATTAAACTTTTGCTAAAAACTATGAAATATCATCATCAAAATATTAATACTAACTATAGCCATATAGTATGGTATATTTTCCCCCACCCCAGCTGATTATTAACACCTTGTACTAATATTATATATTTGTTATAGTTTATGGGGAGAACATCTCATATTTATTCTTTTAACCACAGTCCATCTTCCACCACAGGATTCTCTGTGTTATATAGCCCCATGCCTTGTACATGTACTCAGTGGCTCTCATTTTCATCACAGAGTTGTGCTGTCATCATCTTAGTCAATTTTAGAAGGTTTTCATTACTCCAGAAGAAAACATCCCATACCCCTTTATACACTCCTATAATTGTCTCTTAGAATTATATATCTTCTTGTCATTGTTGCAAAAAATATTACAATATTAATGCTAACTATCATCCATAAGTTACACTATTGATAATATTTATTGAACTTTTTCCTCATGATTGTAATTGTGCTAAATGTTTTACATTGACTAACTCTTCCCACTAATTGATAATTATTGTTATCATCCCAAATTTTCATTTGAGTAAACTGAAGCTTAGAAAGATTAATTTGACTTGGCAAGTCTACATGGTTACTATGAGGTAAAGGTGAGACAGTAATATAGTTCTCTAACTTTAGTTCCACACTCTTTACCATACTGTCCATTCATGTCATTCAGATCTCTCTTCCAATATCTCTGAGTCTTCCTCAACAGCATGACTTTGTTTTGCATTCTTCACAGCACTAATCACTACCTGTAATCACCTTGTTTACTTACTAAGTTGTTTATTTTCCATCTTCTCTTCTCCATGACTGGCAAGACTTGACTATGAGGTTCAGCACTTACTCATATTGCAAAGACAATATTTGGAGTTCATAGTAAGTACTCTGTAAGTACTTGTTGAACAAATGAATGAGCCATTTGATTCCTATTCTTCCCAGGTAGCATTTATTAGCTTCAGATTCCATACACCAAATTGCCTGTATATTTATATCTAATGATTTCTCAGGTATCTTCAATGCAATATCTCATTTCTATCACCTCAGTAGATAGGACAATTATCCTTTTCTTTCTAGAGTCTTAAAAGTCAGTATTGTTTTGCCTTTTTCTTTTATTCTCTTTTATTTTGTATACCCGCAAAATAATGGATTTATATAAATTCAGCCTTCTGACTATCTCTTGGTTCTTCCTATATTCCTCAGTTCACACAATATCTATAGCTTATATTGTCCTTGTCTCTCACTTGAACTTCACCAACAGTTTTCCAATGTTATTGCCTGAAAGGGTAACCTTTCTATAATCTGTTCTCTACACTGCAGACAGAAAAGTGTTATATAGCAAAACAAGCATGTAATTACTGTCCCTACAACAGTTTGTTAGGTTTGCATTGTCCTTGGAAAGAAATCAAAATTATTTTAATATAGCTCATGAAATTTTTCAAGATCTAAATTGTTTTTCTCTATCCTCTAGCCATCTTCTTGCTATCTTAATATTCCAAAACAATATAAAGCAATAGATGAAAGCACAGATTTGTGATTCAACCTCCCTAGGTTCAAAAAGAAGTCTCCTCCATTTCTTACTTATGGGAAATTAGACAAATTACTTAATATCTTTGAATACCAACTTCCTGATTATAACATGGGGAATGATGGTGATAATAGTTGTACTTACCCCATAGGGGTGATGTGAGTATTAAGTGAGTAAATAATTCAAAGAACAGGAAAAAATAAGGCTTTGCAAATATCAGCTCTTTCTATTTCTACAGACCCTACATTAGTTCTCTGATTATATATTGTTCTCTGTAGTTTTTCAATGCTGACCTCTCATGACTAGAATTCTGTCCATAATCTTTATTTGATTAGGATATCTTCAATTTATTTTTCCAGTTTCAGTATCAACATTGTCGCTTCTGGGGAGCTTTTGCCTACCTCTCAATAGAAGGTGGGTGTTTTTTCTAAACGGACTCTTATAACCTCTTGTAAACTACCTTAATTTTTAACACTTGCCATAATATTTTATCACTATTTGTTTCTTGTCTTTATCCCTCCAAGCATGTAAGCTCCCTGAACATTGGGCATGGTGGTATACAAATCTAATACAATTCCTCGAACCAAGCATATACTCAAATATTTTTAAACCTATAACAAGATACCAAATAAAGTCCAATTGCCAAAAGAAAGGATTCCATATAGAAGCAAGATAATTTGACATTGTCTCTCATGCCTATTGAATGTTATAAAGGTATATTGGAGGTAAAAGTGACACGTCATGGATGATGTTAATCACTATTTCCAACTTCATTTCAGTACTCATTTCCAACAAAAGTAATGTTAGAGCAATTCTATAGAAGCAGATAAAGACATTAGGGATGCCTGATTTAGATTTTTCCTGGAAGAATGTGTGCCATCCTGATGCTGATTTTGGTTCAGGAAGTAGGATGTCCCAATGTTGGTAATATTGTCTAAAATGTCAATATTGTTTGCACAAGTTCTTCCTGAACCTTGATTAGTTCAGAGGAAGCTGTGCTGAGCTATGATGCATCTCCTTATGCAATCTGCCACCAAGTTATTCCTGTTCAATTGTTATAAAAGTAAATTTAGAATGTTAAACAAATTTACTCTGTAAAATTGTCTGTTTCTAGGTGTGTTTCTGTTTGTGCTTATGTGTGTGCATGAGAGAGAGAGAGAGAGTGCTTGAGAAAGAACCATCACTTTCTATGATCTCTAATGCTTAATGATGCAAGAAATTTACCATTACACTACTTTCTGAAACTCAACAAGAAAATGCGTTATGCCATGTGAAATGATTTATCAACCAGAATGCCATTGCTTGACTAATGAAAAGCTATATTGCCAGGTTTTTAAAATTAATATAAAATCCAAAGACCTCATTCTATAATGATCATGTGATAGTATATGATCAATGAATAGTCCACGGTTTTCAAGGTAACATTTATTGTTTGCATAGTGAGTATTAAGCTCATACTCTATATATTTATTCATGATTGAATTTAGCCTTTATAAAAAAACCTTTGTCATAAATTTTATTATATCCATTTTATTGTTGAATGGAGTGATGTGATCCTTTTTAATTGTATCATCTCTCTGCTCTCTCTATCTCTTTCTTTTCTTTAACAAAATAACATGCCATCGTTGACAGCCAATTAAGTGCACCATTCCAAAAATTTGTTAAATAAATCTGGGTCCTTTCTTCTCATCTTATTTTGATTACAATACTTCATTAATTTAAACATCACATCCACACATGAAACAAAAATTTTCTTTGAATAGATCTATATACAGTGCAAAATACAAAGCTGTGGGGGAAAAATGGTGCATTTCAAAGTTTCATATAGCCTGAATGGGAAAATGAATGTTGGGTAAATTATTAAGTATAAAAACACATAATGAAAAATTGACTATATTATATAAGGAAAAATGAAACAAGTTATGAGAGATAATAAGGGCAAGTCTACTATTGATCAAACAGGCATAGCTTTTCTAAGTAATCTGCACTTGAGCTATTGAATTTTGCCTGTATTTTTACCTTAATCTCAAGCCCCTTAGGTTTTAATGCCATGAATTATGATTATTTTTCCAGCACCTTCTGATGATTTTTTAAAAGATCAAAATAAGCATTTTGACACTATTTGCATCCAAAATTTCTTAATTTAACAGTTTGTATATTCAACAACCTTTGAGGATTTTGTCTTTTGAAATTAAAATATGACATTTATTATAATATCTTCAAATTCTTCTCTGGGCAAAAGTATAAGTACAATGTATTGTAATTAAAGAAGTGTAAAGCAAAATCTGAGAATAAAAAAAGAAGGACTATCTACTGTTTCTCATTTTATTCCTCCTCTATTTTTATAG
Organism: Cabassous unicinctus; assembly: GCA_029593785.1. NCBI lineage: Eukaryota > Metazoa > Chordata > Mammalia > Cingulata > Chlamyphoridae > Cabassous > Cabassous unicinctus. The sequence continues at coordinate 12,851 of JAQZBX010001279.1, forward strand.
TAATGACTACAATTATAAAAAATAACACCAATGATATTTGCATTTTGTGTAGAATTGCATTTAAAGGCAGCAAGTAAAATATAAACATGCAAGGTATCCTCTTCACGCAATGCCTCTTTTAATATTTTACTTTCCATGGTTTTCTGAATATTGTGCAAATTTAGTCCTGCTTTTGGCAACAAAATTCATTTAAATATAGACTGCCTCCTGAACCCACAAACCATTTTCATTAATGATTTCTAAATAACAATTAGATTAACAGGAAAACACTTAATTACTGTCTCCTTTTTTTAGTCAAGCAAGCAATTCTAATACAAACCGACAAGGCATTTATTTAGGAAGCTATTTACTTTAAATAGTCACTGACAGTTTCAAAGATTTTCTTTTACACTTATGAAATGTACATTAGATATGAAAAGTGAACCATAAATTTGAATAACAATAGGAAAAACTGTTTTCTCTTTCTTTGCATTTCCAAATTTTAAAAGTTAAGTTGTAGACTGTAGAATTCTGAGGAAATGATATGAGTCACAACATAAGGTCTGACTAAGAAAAGCTACCTTCCCAATTAATTCCAAAATGTAAGAATTACTTCAGAAATAGACTACAACTTGGGGTGAAGTCTTCAAACTTCTCCTCTCTGGAAACTGGACTGACAGTTTGTTAAGTCATCTCAATCTATCAAGGCAAAATTCCCAATATTTAAGCCCACAGACACTGGCACAAAAAATAGGAATGTCAGTTATATATTTAAATACTGTGAGGCTGTCATTTGAATGATATTGGTATCCTTTGACCAGGGATTTTTGTCCCTAAAAGATAGCCTCATGGAATATGATATTCCTCATGGAATAAGATGGATTAGTAATATAATATGAATGTTTATTAACATCATGTTAAGTATCTGGTTACAAACATTTTACTGATGGAGATAGCAGGACTTGACTGACCATATATGAATTATAGTAAAGCGTCCACAAGCAAACAAATGCAAAAAAGATTTTGCAGACAACATTTTAAGTATTTAGAATATTCTAGTCATGTTGTTGGAGGTCTCCAGATGTTATCTTCTTTTATCAAACAGCATTACTAGGTGAAATCAATGTGTGTTAACGTGACATAAATAAACAAGTGTAGTAGATACTGGCCATTTTTATGGTTGCCTAACATCTTTTGAAAAAACTCCTACATTATTTGATCTGTTTCCAAGAAAGAAGTCAGAATTCATTTAGCCCAGCTTCTCTTGCCACTTTGTCTTATGCTTCTCCCAACAGACACACTAACATGGGCTATCCATTTAATGGGGCTTATGTGGGGAAGCTGATGAGCATGCAGTCTACCTGCAGGAGAGTTAACAGTTGGAGGCTTTTAAAGAACAGCAATGGTGGAGCTGCTGGAGTCTACTCCCCTGTCTTACAAAATTCAATAGTAGTTTCTTTTGGTGATAAATATTTAAGTGTAGCTGCATATTCTTTCTAGGAACATAGAATCTAGCCTGATTTTCTCACATCCCTGAAGATTTTGTGAGACGTCAAATATTCTTTAATAAATTATTCTCTGCCTATACCATTATGAATGAATTCTATTGTTTGCAACTAAGAATCCAGATGGATACAGCAAAGTTATAGTTTCTATAGCTAGTCTTCATTTTCCCAAGATTTCCTTCCATCTAGGTTTGTGTGACTCAGAAATCAGAATATATATGTGTATGTATACATTATTTTGTATATATATTTACATACATATATTTTAAACACATATGCATACTTAACAATCATCCTACAGACATAAAACAATGATTCACTGTACTCAACGTGTTCTGATATATTTTTAAAAGGCTTCTTTGGGAAATTATTAAGATATGCCAGAACATTTTCAATAGTAAGTAGTGCAGCCTGGTAGATTCAACGGTTTTGCTTCACAAACTATTTTGATTACTCTTGGCTGCTCAGGCTGTTCTTCCACATGTCGTGTTTGTGAAATTTTATGTGAATGTGTGTGTGGGTATACATATATAAGATTATTTCTATTTTGAAGTGTATCTCATTATCTTAGAAAACTCTCCCACTTTCAATTTCCTATGTAAAATAAATATGGCTCCTGTTGTATAAGGATATTTCTTGTCATCCCAATATAATTTAAAATCCATATGTGTAGAAATTCAATCTAGATATTATGAAATGACAAAAGGACAAATATTGTATGATCTCATTGATATGACATAATTAGAATAAGCAAATTCATAGAGTCAGAATCTGTAATATCATTAAAGATGCTAGTTGTGGCAACAAAGTGTCTGATGAGAAGATCCCTGAAAACTATTACTACAGCAAAACTGCTAACAATAACTTGACCCTACACAGAAGTAATTGTGAAAAAGTGTATATAACATTAAAAAGTTACTCATCCTCCATATCACCAGATTCCAAACACATGCTAATCAAGCTTTGCAACACAGGAACAATGCTATCCTGCAAAGTAAAGTACATATAAAGTGAAAAAACATATTGTTTTTAAAATTTGCTGATGTTTTCAATGAAATTGGAAGATATTTTGAAGTATTTCACTAAAAACAGTAAGAAATCATAGACTCCTGATTTGGGTACATATATATAGGATACTCTCTTTTGTAATCTTTCAAATTCATTATTAAAGAATTGAAAGAAAAATTAAGAAAATAATTTAAATCTATGAAAAGAACATGATACGGAAGCTAATGGAATCAAGTAAAATTGTTTTGATATCAAGAAGCAAAACAAAATGGTATCTCATTGTGGTTTTGATTTGCATTTCTTTGATAGCTAATGATATTGACCATCATTTCATGTGCTTTTTGACTATTTGTATAAATTCTTTGGAGAAATGTCTATGTCTATTCAAGTATTTTGCTTGTTTTTGAACTGGGTTGTTTGTCTTTTTATTGTTAAGTTGAAGGATTTCTTTATATATTCTGAATATTAAAGCTTTATCAGATAAGTTCTTTCCAAATATTTTCTCCCATGGCATAGGTTATCATTTTACTTTTATGACAAAGTCCTTTGACAGAAATTTTTAATTTTGATGAGGTTCCATTCATCTATATTTTTCTTTTATTGAAATGACTGCTGGAACTGTGGGAAGATGGCAACGGACTGACAGGGATAGCTGAATGCTCCCACTAAAACAACAGAGAAAGAGACAAAAGCTGTCTGATGGAACTGCTTTGGGGGTCAGCAGACATGGACAGTGCTACACAACTCCCAGGAGGGTGAGGGACACAGAGACAAAGAAGATGAAAAGACAAACATGAGTTACCAAGCCCCAGTGGCAGACGGGAAGGGCTCCCCTCCCCAACCCCCAAGACATTAAGCTGGGGTAAAATCTCTGGCTCAATGTAGCCGACTGAGAGGGGAACAGACATTTTCCTCCCTGTCAGTTGTTTCAAGGGAAAAGGGAGGGGAGACTGGGGTGCTTTTCTTCAGTGAATTCAGCCAGCAAAGCCCGCTTTGAACCTCTACTCTGGAGATTCAACACAGGAACACAGGAAAGGCAAGCGCAAAACACCTCCGTGCAAAGGTGCGCTGACTAAAGCCATCTGCTGGCCAGTCTGGAAACTGCATGGACAAAAACTGCTCTATGTAACCAAACCCTGTGATAAAATCTGTGCCTTACTAATGAGTCCTTGGCCCAATTTTGAAAACTTAAGCTGGGCAATTTTAAAGACTAAGAATAAGTTAAACCAAATATCAAAGAAGAGAAGTGGGGGAAAAAACAATAGGCAAGAGAGAGAAATTAACCATCAGAGTACATACACCAACATATTTAGACACTTAGACATCAGCAAAAAATTACAAGCCATACTATAAAAAAGGAAGAGATGGCTCAGGCAAAGGAAGAAATTAAATATCCTGAAGAGATACAAAAATTAATACAATTAATCAGTGATTATCATACATCTCTCCTGAATCACTTCAAAGAATTTAAAGAAAATATGACTAAAGAAATAAAGGATATTAAGAAGACCCTGGGAGACATAAAGAACAATTTGAAAACATCCAAAGAAAAATAACAGAACTTATGGGAATGAAAAACATGAGGAATGAAATTAAAAATACATTAGAGGTACATAAGAGCAGATTTAAATTGCTTGAAAAGAGAATTAGTGATTTTGAAGATGGAACATCTGAACTGGAAAAGACAGGAGAACAGAAAGAGATGAGAAAGGAAAAAATGGAACAGAGTCTCAGGGAATTTAATGACATTGCAAAACACACAAACATTTGCATTATTGGTGTCCCAGAAGGAGAAGAGAATAGAAAAGGGGCAGAAAGACTATTTGAAGAAATAATGACTGAAAACTTCTCAACCTTTATAAAGGACATAAATATCAATATCCAAGAAGGACAGTGCACCCCAAATAGGATAAATCTGAACAGACCTACCCCAAGACACCTACTATTCAGAATGACAAATATCACAGATAAAGAGAGGATTCTGAAAGCAGCAAGAAAAAAGCAAAACATCACTTACAAGGGAAACTCAATAAGTTTAAGAGCTGACCTCTCATCAGAAATCATGGCAGAGAGAAGAAAGTGTTATGATGTATTTAAGGTACTGAAAGAGAAAAACTGCCAGCCAAGAATTTTGTATCCAGAAAAGCTGTCTTTCAAAAACGAGGGTGAGTTCAAAATCTTCACAGACAAACAAAAACTGATCGTATATGTTATCAAAACACCAGATTTGCAAACGATACTAAAGGGAGTGCTGCAGCCTGAAAAGAAAAAAAAACAAGGGAAAAAGATTTGGGGAGAAGTTTAGAAATGAAGATTATTAGGAAGGGTAAACTAAAGGATAAGAAGACAGACAACAAAACAATATGGCAACAGAGAGTTAAAGCGCAAAATGGCTGAAGCAATTCAAAGTTTTCAGTAGCCCTTCATATCTATTCAATGAATCCTGAAATATGGAAAGAAGACCTTTCTTGGGCAAGAACACTCCAGGAGAGACAGAAAGTGGCACAGAGGATTAAAAAGAGATTTCTCACCAAAGTCAGTTCTTGACTATGACTTTGAAAGTGATGAGATTGTTGCTGTTTGTGCAGCTATTGCTGAGAAACAGAAGACAGACTCAAGAAATAAAACAATGGTTATTGTGTCTACTATTGGAACCGTAGAGACTGTATCTGAGAAGGAGGATGGTGCTCCAACATCAGATGGAAAATGCATAGCATGAAATATTTGAATCTGTTTTTTTTTTATTATCATTTAAAGTTTTAAACATAGAGACATTTATTCTGGAGAAACAATGCAAAACTCCTGTGTGTAAGATAAGTTTTTCAGATGAAGCATATAAATCAAAATGGTAGCATTATTGTATAGTGTTTGGACTATGCTTTGATAAATTATGGTTTATACTTAAGATTAGAATTCTGAGTACAATGTTTTTGATGTATAAACTTAATTTAATCCAAATATATGGATGGATATATTTTAAAGACACAACTTGAAAAGCAAACTTTTGAATAGTAAATAACTTGGTCAGTGTTACTAAAATGTTGACTCACTGACTTTTGTTTTATGTTAGAGGAAATAAGTGATTGCTTTCTCTCCTAGAAATACACTGCTGTTACTATTCACTCTGTTTTCCTTGCTTCTGTAGAGTAATTTTGTCAGAAGGCTTAAATGTTTTTAATATTCATTTTGATTCTAAGTTGTAGTTTTGTTATATGTGGAATCTTTGAAAGTTCAGCCAAAATGCATGCATATGTGAACATTCTGAAGTTTGTCTAATTGTGATTGTGCTTAAGTGTTTGGTTTTAAACAAGTTATAACTGGTAGTTGCCTCCTTCAGTATTTGTTAGATGAGTGAAATACTGATAAATGTCATAATGATAGTTTTATTCTTTAGATTATTACTATAGGTAGGTTATTCCTTACCATGTGAAGCATTTTTTTAAATGTGCATTTTTTAATGAGTGGCTTTTACAGATACAACAAAATAAATTGTACTGCTACATTTAAAAAAATAGAGAATGATGTGGGAGAGGGAGGGAGGTACATGGGAATCCCTTATACTTTCAATGTAACTTTTCTGTAATCTAAAACCTCTTTAAAAATAACGCTTATTGTATTTTTAAAAATGACTGCTATAATAAAACAGAAAATTACAAGTGTTGGAGAGGATGCAGAGAAATAGGAACACTCATTCATTGCCAATGGCATTGTAAAATGATGCTGCTACTGTGGAAGACAGTTTGTTGGTTGCTCAAAAATTAATTATAGAATTACCATATGACCCAGGCTTCCCACTACTAGGTATATACCCAAAAGAATTGAAAACAGTGTCTCGAACAGAATTTGTACACCAATGTTCATAGTGGCATTATTCGTAATTGCCATAAGATGGAAGCAAACCAAATGACCATCAACTTATGGATAAATGAAATGTGTTATATACATACAGTGGAATATTATTCAAACATAAAAAAGAATGAAGTACTGACATATGCAACAATATGGATTAACCTTGAATACTTCATGTTGAGTGAAGTAAGTTAGACACGAAAAGACAAATATTGTATGATCTCACACTGACATGAAATAATGAGAATAAGCAAACTTAAAAATTCAAAATCTAGAACACAGTTTAAGGGGCTGGAATGAGGATAGTGAATTGGTATTTAATGCTTAATTGGTACAGAATTCTAACTGAGGTAATGGAAATATTTGCTAATGGGTGATGGTGATGGTAACACAACATTGTGAACATAACTAAAAGCACAGATAAACATATATGTATATATGAATAATTTAGTTAAAAGGGAAAATGTCAGGTTGTATATATGGTAACAGAATAAACATTTTTTTTCAATCCTTGGAGCTACACTATACAAACAGTGACGCCTAAGTTAAAACATAGGCTATAGTTAATAGTAAAATGATAAAAATGTGCTTCTATCAACTGTAATAATTGTCCCTCACCAATGCAAGCTATTAATAAGGTGGTATTTGGGAATCCTGTATTTTATGCATTATTATTCTGTACACCCACAAGTTGTCTAATAGAGAAAAAAAGAAGCAAAACAAAAAAGAAAAAAAAAACATATTCTACCAGTGGAATAGAGTATTAGTCAGCCAAAGGGGTGCTGATGCAAAATACCGGAAATCTTTTGGTTTTTATAAAGGGTAATTATTTGGGGTAAAAGCTTACAGCTACCAGGCCGTAAACCGTAAGTTACTTCCCTCACCAAAGTCTGTTGTCACAAGTTGGGGCAAGATGGCTGCCAGCATCTGCCAAGAGTTCAGTCTTCTGGGGTTCCTCTCTTCCAGGGACTCCATTTCTCTCTGGACTCAGCAGCTGTGCTCTCTCCACAAGACCAGATGTAGACTGTCAGGAAAAGAGCTCTGTCTCTCTTTCCAGGGCTTCTGCTGTGTCTAAGGAGCCATCTCTATTCCTCTGTGCTCTTCTCCTGTGTGTTCACTTCCCAGGCTTCAGCTCAAAACTCCCAATTTTGTCCTTTGCCAAGTCTTTTCTCTGTGAGTCCCCACCCACCAAGAGGCAGAGACTCAATGCCTTACTGACATGGCCCAATCAAAGTCCTGATATCAGTATTACAAGTTCTTCCATTGCTAGAATACTAATAAAAAAATAAATTAATTAATTAAAAAAAAAGAGAGAGATGGAGGGAGGGGAGAGCGGCACTTGTTTCTTGGTGGGTACAGAATATTTTCAAATTTTAGAAATTTAAAAAAGGTATAAATAATCTTAAATGATCCAACCCCAAATTTCATATTTATATTGAATTGTCTTAGTGCTCATTTTCTACCTGTTTGAAATAATTTTCAGTAATTCTGAAGGTCCTTGAGATATCATATCTTCTTCATGGTGGAAAATTACAATAGAAATCATCCCATTACATACTGTAAGTCTTGATTAAATAACTTAAAATAAAATAAATGAACTACATACAAAGATCATTAAAAAGTTTCCATTATTTATCTTTTATTGAAATTCAATCTTTTAAATATATTCCTTTATACTTTTGGAATTTTGTACATTACAATAACATATTTTTAGAGGGAAATGAACTTTTTTAAACCAGTAAAGACAAAACAAATTTTGTTAAACTATTCTAGAGAAAACAATGAATGATCCCTCTATTCTCTTTCTATAAAATCAGAGCTGTAAAGGACCTGTTTTAGTTTATGCAGTCAAACAAGAGAAATATAATTAAACAGTGTGTCAGATGAAAGAATATGATATTTTATAGATTTTGTAGTGTTTGTGCTATTTACCAGGTGTTTTCAGATTTCTAATTTATTGTGGTTTATGTTCTCATTTGAAAGAAATACTAAATTTTTTCATCCATTTTATTACATTTCACTATTTGTACTCTTAAAAAGAGGGTCAATGTTCCCAGCCCCAGAGTCTTCAGGCTTCATTTTACAGAAACTGCACTTGCAGTTAGTTCCCTGAGCTCAGCGGTCTCTACTCATCAAAGAGAGTCTTGAGTAATGACCAAATCAAAATGGCAGCTATCCTCCCTTATACCTTCCAGTTATCCTCTCTCTCCCTTTTCCTTTTTTATTGTTGATGTATTTACCTAGTGTTTAACACTGTCCACTGAAATTTAATTCTATGTCTTAGTTTCCTAGGACTGCTGTAGCAAAGTACCATAAGTTTGGTGTCTTAAAACAACAGAAATTTGCTGTCTCACAGTTCTGGAAGCCAGAGGTCAGAAATCAAATTATCAGCAAAGCCATGCTTCCCCATAAAACTGTAAGAGAAAATGTGTTTCCTGCCTCTCTCTCCTGGCTTCTGGCGGTGGCTTGCTGACAATCCATGGCTGTTCTCTCCTTTGTCTCACTGTCTGTTCCAAATTTCTTCTTCATAAAAAGGACACCAGACATACTGTGTTATAGATCCACTCTCACCAGTATGATCTCAGTTTAAGTTGTCTAATTCCATCTGTGTGAACTTATCCAAATAAGATCACATTCTGAGGCACTGGGCATTAGATTTTCAACATGTTTTTTGGGGGACTCAGTTCAATCCAGAACAGTCAATGATGCAGCCCATTGTCTCTTTTAATAGCAGTTGAATATCCAGATCCTAGAGCAGTGCCTGGCTTATTAGAATTAGAGAATCTGTAACATAAGAGATTATATATTATTACTATTTTAAATATATCCTATTTATATGTGTTTATTAATATACATTATTTTTATTATTATATAGCCACCCGTAAAACAGTGTTCACAGTTGCATTTACAATATAGTAAATTAGCATTTGATGAAATTTTTAGAATATCATTAAGCAAACACTTATTAAACGATTATTATTCATGAAACACTCTGCTAGGCCTTGTTTTAGACATGAAGCAAATAGGATTTTGGACAACCTGTAATCTAAAAATTTATAGTATGTCATGAAAGGCAAAGGCATACACACCAGAAATAAATTTACTAACTGTATCTTCCAGTAAAGTTAATAAAGTAAGGAGAAGCACAATAAATTCCTGTAATAATTTGGAAAAAGAAGAACTCGAGTTTAGCATTTGAATCACTTTGTTGCACACATGTGCTTTGGAATGTGTTTTATTTAGTGCCTGCTTTTTTAAAAACATAAAATTCAGCTTTATCTAAATGCAACTCATTTGTTGCCACCAATTCCTGGCTGAAGAAGAATGAGGAAGAAGACAGTTTCATCAAGGTCAGTCATGACTTAGGCTTTGCGTCATCTGGGAGAATGGTATTCAAAAACCACAGCATTTTAAGCATGGCATGGGTAAATGGGTATTATTTCCCTCCAATATTCTAAGTGATATATCTTGGAGGTACAAAGTATTTATAAAGAAAAAATCTGTAGTATTTTGGTAATACCAAAATATTATAAATAAGAACCTTAGTTATGTCTTTATTGACCTTTCTGTCATGATTGCTTGTCTTGGTTTATTGAAGTGGATTGATGGAGTAACTCTGCTCTCCAGCCACTATTTCAGGAGGGACTTTCTTTTGCAGTCAGGAATAATTTGCAGATACCCAAAATGTTGATGTTTTATAATTGAATAGCAAATGTTTAGTAATAATGAAAGCTAATATATAATTTTATGAATATAAATTAGTAAATCATATTATTTATAATATTTTTAAGATATAAAAGCAAATATATTATTTTACTTACTGAAGGCAAAATAACCTAAGTTAGATACCAGCTCAATCAGACAGCTCCGTGAACTTGGGAAGTTTGCTTGACATCTTTAAGTTTTATTTTCCTTATCTGTAAATGAGCTTAATAATCACAGCTTCTACCAAGGATCGATGTAGGGAAGACAGCAGGTCATCAATTTTAACCACTTAACATGGAGCCTAGTATTTGATAAACTCTCAAAATATTGAGACACCATACAGTAAAATTCAAACATTATATTCTAAGGGGAAAGTCTTAGTTGTCACCTTTCCTATATCCATACATATCTCAATAAGGAAATATGAAACTTTTTCTGCACTGACAAGTGGTTGAAACAAGAATGCTAACAGAAAGGATTTGGGGTGTCATACTTTACATATAAGAGAGGTGCTAGGCCATGTGCTACTTGGGGAAAACATAACATAGAGCTCTGCATTATTTTCCCTGAATAAAATGAGATTAGAAATGTATCACTTGCTGGAAAATAGAAAGTTACCAGCACATTATTGTTCCTCTATAACTCTTAGCAATCCACAATCACTCTCACTTCACTCACATTCTATTTGGGGAGAGGCATTTAAAAATTGCATTTGAAGTAAGATACGGGTGATGGTGTTAAAGCAAGGATTCACCTCCTATCTTATGTTATGCCTGTTCTATACAATCTCGGTAAATGACTGTGAGCACCATCCTGTGCATCTGGAAGGCCTCCTTCTCTATTCCAATAACCTTGCCTTCTATGCAGCCTCTCAAATGACAACGGCTTTCTGTTCACTTTCTTTCCTCTTCCACTGAGCCTGAAATTAGGCAGGCATCCATCTTGCTTCTCTTTGCCACAATACATGGTCACTTTTCTCCCTTAAAATGTACAACATAGAAGTTCATTATATTATATGAACTTTGTGTTCATTTTATTTGAGTAATACACTCAAATTCTAGATTTTATACCTGGCTTGCTGTCATTCTCTCCAACCCTAATCCTGAATGATTTCAATATCTTTAAGATAATACTCCCAATTTTCTGGACATATTATGAGTAGGGTGATGAAAACATTCTACCCCAGGCACTGGTAAGAAGAGGGTGACTTTTCTGTGGAGGGTTTAAAAACATTAAAAACATTAAAAAGTAAATTTGGTCTCTTTCTGATTATTAGCTTTTGACAGCATTTCTAAACCATGTCAGTGATAAAATACCACTCCCTCAAAAATATTTTACTTGGCTACATTCTAAACAATTGTTTCAAGTATTATTAAGTTTAAAATATAATTTATATTTAATTTCAAATTAGCACAATTTTTATCCTCCTTTAGTAAACAATTTCATCCATAATATAAGCTAATTAAGAGAACCCCCATACATTCGTGCTTGTTTGCACATATTCCTTTAAGAGAAAGTCCACAATGGTTTGGAATTGTTGGAAATTGTTTGCTTTGCTTGGAAATGCATAACCCAGTGTTTAAAGAGTCATTGATTGTACATGAAAGTTCAATACAAGAAAAATTTGTTAACCTTTTTTTTTCCTGACAATTACTTCTATGTTTTTCATGGCTATTATTTGAAATAATTTGTTACACAGAGGAAGAGGTATTCAAATTATTTGCTCTTGGTGTTAAGTTTGTTAGGTCCACCACTGCTTGAATCCCATGATTTCAACCTCTTTCCCTTAAATGATTTTTCTTTCACCCTAACTTAACAGTCTATGCACAACTCACAGACTGGACATTTTTGTTTCTGGTAAAAACTGTCATTCATAAACAAAATTTTGAGTCTCTACTTTGTGACAGTACCTCTTATCTTTCAGAATTATTCCTGCAAGTACACAGATTCCACGAATTTCTGTTTACTTCAATGGGTACACTTTTCCAGGTTTGATTTATAAGACTATCATTATAGATACCCCTTGCTTACACACTCAGTCCTTTGTGTCTCTCTTTCTCCTTTGTATTCCCCTGTTAAAACCAAACTCTGGCTAAATTCAATTCCCCACTTCTTCTACGTAACTTTTTGGACACCTGAACTTGCTGAAGAAACTCATCAGGATTTCTAAAATTCTTACTTTAATGACTATTAATCTCAAATTTACTATGTGATCCAAGGACATTTGTTCTCCCACTCTGCTAGATGACTCTTTTGTATTACTTTCTCTCTCCAGCAACCTTCAAAATCCTTTCAACAATTTTCCCTCTGAGCTGACCACTTTGCTTCCTATTTCACCGAGGAAATAAATTCCCATTTAAAAATCTCTCTGCCTACCTGTGTCTGTCATCATCTATTCATCTTTCTCTTCTGTTATAATAGATAAGTGATCCTATAATTCTATAGGATAATCCTATAATCCCAACAAGACCAATCCCTCTACTGTGCACCTATCTCAGAGAAGTCACCACAGCAATTTCCCCATCTCTTTCTTGTATCATCCCTCTCTCTGGAGTCATGCTCATTACCATACACACTTGCTGACATGCTATTTTAGCTTCCATCTGAGAGAAAATTCACCCTTAAATTCATGTTTCCCTCTAGCTAATATCCCATTTCTCTGCCTGTTTAACAACAGTTTACCTTAAATGTGTTGCCTATATTTGTATTCCCCAATTTTTCTTTTCTCATACTGTCTTGAGCTCATTCAATTAGGCTTCGACATCCACCACCCAAACTATGAAACGACTTTTGTGATGGTCGTCAGTGACTTCCATGTTGCTACTTCAATTCTCAGTCAGCATCTTACTTGATCTATCACACAATTATTGACTCCCTCTTCCTTCAGACATTTGCTTTACTTGGTCCTGGACACCACTTTACCTCACTTCCTGTCTCTTCTTACCTCAGTCCTCTTTGTCCTCCTGATATTGTCACTGATATCCAAAGTTTGGGCACCCCAGGGAGTGTTCAGTCCTAGTAACTCTTCTGTGCTCCTTCTACATCATGATCTGTTCTCTCTATAATATCATTCAAACTCCTTAATTTTTAATACAATCATTTCCTGACTATCTGATCCCCAGACTCAGAAGCCTATTTGACATCTCCACTTAGATATTTAATAGACACATATGGAACATAACCAAACCCAAAGTCCTGATATTTGTGTCAATTGGCTGCTATTCAGTAAATGAAAGTATTATCCTTTAAGTTGTTCAAACTAAAAATCCTAAGTGAAACTCTCAACTATATTCATAACTTCCATCCAATCCGTAGAAAACCTAATTAGTGGTACCTTAAAAAATGCTCTTGTTTTCCAAAACCCCATGGCTACCATCCTGATGTATCATAATTTCTTGAATGATTATTGCAAGGGCTTCTTAACAGATTGCCTTGCTTCTGCTTTTCCCCATTCATATGCAAGTTATTTTTGATAACCAAGTCAAAGGTATTCTTTTAAAATGTAAATAAAATCAGGTGTCTTCCATGCTTATAGCGCTTAGTGATTTCTCCTCTCACTGTGAACCATATAACCAAAGCCCACAGAGTAGCTGGCATGGCCATACAGTTCAGATCTACTACCACTTCCATGAACAGATCTCCTCTCACATTTCTATCTGCTCACACAGACATAATTATACTTTGCTTCCATGTTTTCACTTGAACACCTAAATCTTCCCAACTCAGTGTCTTCTCACTTGCTCTTCCCACTACCTGGAGAGCTTTTCCCACAAATATCTACCTGCCTCACACAGATTCATTGCATCCATATTGATGTGCCTGATCACAGAGTGCTGAGCCAGACCCACTTTGAACATTACTTCAAAAAGTACATGCACTTATTAGTTTTCTAAATTACAAAATTTTCTGAACTCTGACACACATCTTACCATAAGAGATTGCAGATGGGAAATATGGAAATTTGTAAAGATTTTAAGCTCAGCACCATGTGCATTCTCCATTATGGGAAATACAAGATATAATTTCAAAGGTAATTTTCACTAAAGACTTTAACCCCGTAAGGACTGACATTCAAACCTAACCTCTATGTAAATTGGAATTCTCCCAGATTTTACATGGATCATTATAATAACCCTTTAGAAAGGAATTCTTGTGTTCATTTTCAGAAGTGTAAACTGAGACCCACAATTTTATAACTAGTTCAAAATGACAGTGATTAAGAAAAACAGGTATAATGAACAACAAGGAAAAATGTACTCCAAAGTTTATGATCTTTTCATTGCTCTAAACCAACTATTTTAGAAGCACTTAAAGAAAATTTGAAATAAGTATAAGCCTCCTTCTGATAGGTAGGAAAAGTTTAGTCAAAAATCTTTTAATAAAGCATTTTCAATGAAACTAAGGCCAACATAACTGAAAACAAATATTTTAAAAATTATTGTGAATCTTTTGTATGATAAATGTGAGGCCTTTGGTGGGGTGGCAGGTATGGATTTATTTCCATGCATGTATACCCAGAACAGAGGGGTTCGATAAAGGGTTTGACTGGATGAATGAAAGGCATTTGAAATACAGAAATATATAAGGACCATAACAGCAATAACAGAAAAATAAACCAATCTTCTGTTTTAGTTTAAGTGATTAGTTTGCCTACCTTGTGATTTCCATCCCTATCGTAATTTGCGTATATTATCATGACAATCTAAATAATATATGCAATAATTTGTGCTTTATTTTCATCATTCTTTTGAAGGATTTCTTAATTGATTTGTTCATGGGCATATTTCATATACTAAAATAAATTCTTCCTTGAGATTTCTAGTGAATTCATCATTTTAAAATAGGTATTTTAGTTTATCTTTATATGAGCATTACATATTACTTTAATTTTCTAGATGTGCTTATGAAAGAGATTTAGCTTAGTACTATCCATATCAATTTGGTTGTGATGTATCAAAACTGAGTTCTGAACTACATTCTTTTTCTACTTTTCATATTGGAATAAAGATGTGAAATTAGTTTTCTCTGCCCAAATTTTATCTTATCTATCATATAAAGTCATTTTCCCACTTAATCTACCCATCTCTATTTCTCTTTATAAAACCCTCTGTGGCAATGAGAACACTTTATTACAGATGTACAACAAGATAATGCACACCAACCATTCTTGAAATTTCTAGTTATACCTTTGGAGAGAATAATGATATAACAAGCAAATTAAAGAGCCATGAAAAAGTAAGGAAAACAAGTTTATGTCAATGGAATAAATGGTAGCAATTGAAAATGAGTCACCTGTTTCTCATTAAGCAAACAAATGATGTGGCATATAATTCAGTGGCTGAAAAATGTATTTTACATCCAAAGATCTCTTACAATACTGGAAGTCTAATCTGCTGAAAATGATAGTGAGGGAACCATGTACCATAACAGTCTCTTACAGAATCTTCAGTGTGTGCAGAGGGATCCTCAAAAGCAAAAGTCATTTATCAGGTGATTGTAGGCAATGCTGCTTCTATTTTAATTCAAAGTTAGTGGAGAAGGAAATCAGTAACAGTTGCAATTAATAGAGTTCATACATTGTATCCTCTGTTAGCTTACTTCAGAATGGCCTGGAGGGTTTGCTAAAATGCAGATTTGGGGACCCATTTCCATATTTGTGATTCGATAAGTTTGGTGTAGGGCCCTAGAATTTGCATGTGTAGCAATTTCCCAGGTGGTGATGATGCTATGGATCCAGGGACCACAGTCTGGGAACCATTGTGTGATAGAGAATACTTAAAAACTAGGGGACTCTAAAAGGCAAAGAGTTCTAAAAACATCTTGTGAAATTTAAATATAGATATGAACACATATAACTGCAAATGTAAGTAATATCGTGAAATTAGAAAACTTGGGCATCAAATTGTAAGTGGGAAGAATAGAACCTAAGTAAATGGATATAGTCTGTACATCAAATGGTTCAAGTCATAGCTCTAGCCCATAGTTACTTTTCACTTTGAATATACACATGCACATGCACACACACACAATTAACTCTTTTTCTATTTTTGGTATGGATTTAAAATAATGATATGCCAAAAATTATTTTCTAATACTACCACTCTGAAGTCCTATGGATGTTGTGACAGCAAATAAAGCAATATATCAATGAACATGAGTATGGAACACATATGTCTATATATATCACACAGAAATTAACAACAATAAAATCTCCAGTGGGAAAATTGGGAGATATGGCAAGATTAAAAGTCAGGTGACTCTCACCCATTAGATTTTAACGACCTTCAAAGTAAGTGCCGTGCTTGCCTATTCTTGTAGCACAATATCTTCTATTCATTTTGTGATGAAGGAATAACAGTTTTTTGTTTTTTTTTCCCCCACAGAATAAAGCACCATGATACCAATATTTCTCTGTTGTGGTGAAGTTATGTCTTATTTATCACACCTTAGAATTTACTCTTCCAGGAATAAATAAATATAAAATACCCATTCAATTGTTGGTAGATTAACGGAAGGCATGTTCAGGACATAGCTAGTGTACAAATATAGAAAAAAACATTGCTTCAAAACAGGAAAGCCATTACCGTGTAAAACTTAAATTTCAAATTAAAATAAAAATTCCACAGGTAGCAACTATTCTCAGAATATTACTGTAAATATTCATTAAACACAATATAAAGTGATAAAAGTGAACTGCAATACATGCATCAACAAAGTTGAATTTTTTCTGTAAATAGTGTTCTGGTTTCAAAGATACAACCAGCTCCTAACACTTGGTTATAGAACAATAACAGCAAGGCACCCTTCAAGAAGATTAGCAAAATTAAAGAAATGAACCTGAAAGAGATACAATTTTATTACATAAAAAATGTTTCTCCAAGTACAGTTAGATCTCTAAAATGAGAATTGCCTGCCAGTATATTCATGTTAATATTCTGGTGGCTCAATTTGGTATAACAAGTAAACAGCTTCCCCAGTGATGTTGCCTGGCCTAAGTGTAACTTTTTAATTATTTACTAGTTATATCAATAGGTGTTAATTACACAATGATCTCTTTTAGGTTTAGAATATAGTATTCACTGTGCTAGGGCATGAGGGGATCATGGTATAGAAATGTAGATGCCAAACTACAAACCACAAAGCAAATTTGGACCATGACCTGTTTTCATATAGCCCAAGAGCTAAGAATGGTGTTTTGTTTTGTTTTGTTTTGTTTTGTTTTTGAGGTACCGAGACTGGGGATTGAATCTGGGACCTCATATGAGGGAGGCCAGTGCTCAACCACTGAGCCACATTGACTCCCCTGAATTGGCTCCCTCTTCCATTTGCTTGTTCTTTCTTGTTTGTTGTTTTGCTCATTGTTTGTTTCATTGTTTTGCTCATTGTTTGTTTTCTTTAAAAGGCACCAGGAACTGAACCCAGGACCTCCCATGTGGGAGGCAAGCACTCAACTGCTTGAGCCACATCTGTTCCAAAATGTTTTTAATATTTTAAAGGATTGTTAAAAGTATGAATACTTACAGTAGTATTAAATTAGATAAATTAGGCAAAAATCCCTAAAATAATACATCACCAAATAACACATTTTAATTCCCTTTGAGAGGCCGATTTACTTATCTGCTCAACCATTATTCTAAGTTCTATGATGTTTGGTCTACTCAACTTTGAGTAGCAGCCATCATATGACAGAAAACTTATAGGTCACATCTACTATCAGAGATCAGTGCTTTTTCTTTAAAAAACAGGTCATTTAAATACTCTCTATGTTTTAGTAAACATTTATTAGGAATGAAGAAACAAATTTTATTTGAAATAAAAACAAGAAACACAGCTCTCTAACCAGATATAATAATTGATTATTATCAATTTTGGATTCAGATAATTAACTTTCTCAAGCTATATTCATTTATAAATTAAGAAGAAAATAATGAAAGAAATGAAAAGTGAAGATTAGATATATAACCTAAGCAAACCAAATTCCAACTGATGATACTCAAATTTTATTAATATCAGTAAAACTGAATATGCAACATGAAGTTTTAACCCACTTTATATATATTGCTGTGCACAACCACCTGAAAGAAAGAGGACTTACAAAACACTCGCTGAATACTTGGTGATCATTTACGTAAATGATTTAAGCGATTAGACAAGAGGCTGAAGGAAAGAGCCTTAGGAGATATATTCTTTGAGTATAGAATTGCATATTTCATAGGGCCCAGCAGTAGTCCTGATAGAAGGTGCTCATGAGGCAAGAAAAAACTGGCTTGATCATGGAGTTCTATCATGAGCCTCAATTCCCTGGCTTAGAGAAGGCAAAGAAAAATAATCAAAATGCACATGTGTGCATAAATCTCAGCTAACTTCAAAGCCGAGACTAAAATTTTTGGACATAGATATCTGGATGAAAGTGAAGTAAAACATGAAAAAACAGTATCTCGTTAGTAAAATTCAAAGGAAACGGATACTTTTCAAGACTATCCAAGTCCAGTATAATAACCACAATACTCCTTTGAGGGGAGTTTACTGTCATCCAAGGGAGAGTGTATACAAAGATCACATAAAGGAGGAATTACCTATTAACTATAGGCAAGAGCAACCTTGAGAGTGTTCAAATAGAAAGGACCTCTTTTGAGGCTAAAAATTTCATTACTGATGCATCAGTAACGATGAGGCCCCTGAAGAACTGCTGCCAACCTTGCTTCCTTAAAACCTTGCTGTGCTGAGGGTGCTGTTAAAAGAAAGTCCAAGAGTAATAGACCAGAGAGAGCAATAAAGAGAAGTGGCACTCAGCCATATCTAACACTCATTCTAATGGTTACAATAGAAAGTATTAATAGCACAGGCCATTGCTGAAAGTGAGGAAAAAGTTTGTGAAATTAAGGAAGTACAAACTGAAAGCAAATGCAATTTCACTACATACCCACTGTGGTGGATTGAAGCTGTATGTACCTCAGGAAAACATTCTTAAATCTAATCCATTCCTGTGGATGAGGTCCCATAATAAGTAAAAACTTTTGGTGAGGCTACTCAGTTAAGTGTGACCCATCTCATTCAGGGTGGACATTGATTCTGTTACTGGAGTCCTTTATAAACAGAATGAATACAGAGAGAGGAGAAGGCCACAGAACAAAAAAGTTGAAAGCAACAAAACCCTAAAGATAAGGGAGAGACAAGCAGACACTGCCAAGTGCCTTGCCATGTGGCAGAGGACCCGAGGATCGCCCGCATCCAGTTTTCTGGAAGAAATCATGACCTTCATGATGCCTTGCTTTGGACAATTTCCTGGACTCTAACCAAAAGTGAATAAATGTTCATTTTTTAAGCTGAACCATTTCATGGTGCTTACTTTCAGCAGCCAGGAAACTAAAACACCCACCAATAGAGCTACATTGGAGAAGACCAAGGATGCTAAGTGTAGATAGAGAAGTGGAGCAACTGCACCTCTCATACCCTGATGGTAGGAGTAAAAATTGGTATAACCATTTTAGACAACTCTTTGGCAATATTTCCTAAACTGAATATATGCACACGTCTAACCCAGCACTTCATTCCTTGGCTCATCCAATGGAAATGTTCACTAAAAATTTGTGCAATCATAGTTCATTGCAGTACTATTTGTCAGAACAAAAGTGGGATCAAACTCACTGTCCATCAACATTAGCATGCCTAAAAATAATTTGTGGTAGATTTCTAAATTGAGATACTATAAGGAATTGAGAAAGAGAAAACTACAGCTACACCCAACACCATAGATAAATGAAACTACAGATAATGCTGCACAAAAGAAGGCAGACAAAAGAGAGCACACATCCTATTATTCCTTATATATAAAATTCAAAAGTAGGCAAAATTATTCTTGTTTTCAGAAGTTTGGTTAAAGTTACCCCAGGATAGACTATTGACTGTGAAGAGGCACCACGGATTCTTGATTTGTTTGGTGGTTGTATGAGATGTGTTAACTTTGAGAAACTGTACCAAAACGTATCCTTATAATAGCATATTTTTATACAAGTACTATGCCAATAAAAATTTATAAAACAAAAAAAAATAATCAAACAAAATTCCTCATATCAGCAATGAATATAAAACACTTTTGGAATCTCAGAAACATTTCCAATGTCTAATAAAAATCACGTTTTACAAAAGGTAGGAATTTCTTTTAATTTTATCTGTTTTCCAGGAATAAACATCCCAGCAGTCCTTGAAGTTCATTGTATAGAATTAATGCTATTTTTATTTATCCTTAATGAGTAATTGACTTTACATCTTATTCATTTTAGGGTTTTACCAACTTTTATGGCTGGAAGGCAGAAATCTTACATTAACTGCTTGGAATAAATGTATCTATCTTCTGATTCCAGAACAGTTGAACACTGTTCTTTAACATCCTTTTACATTTTTGACTCACTAATTATTTTAGAGTATATTCTTTAATCTCCATATATTTGTGAATTTACCCTTTTTCTGTACATTATTGATTTCCACCTTCATTCCATTATGATCAGAATGAGTTTTGTATAATTTCAATCTTTTTATATTTATTGAGAACTGTCTTGTGACTCAATATATGGTCTATCCTGGAGAAGGATCGATGAACAATTATAAAGAATGTATATCCTGCTGTTTTGGTGTGTAATGTTAAATAAATGTCTGTTAGGTCTAGTTTGTTTATTATAGCATTCAAGCTCTCTGTTTCTTTATTTATCCTCTGTCCAGATGTTCTATCCAGTACTGGGAGAGGTGTATTGAATTCTCCAATTACTATTATAGAGACATCTATTTCTCCCTTCTGTTTGCCAGTGTGTGCTTCATGTATCTTGGGGCACCCAAGTTAGGTGCATAACTATTTATTATAGTTATTTCTTCCTGGAAACTTGCCCCTTTTATTAATATATAATGACCTTCTTCATCTTTTATAACAGTTTTTCATTTAAAATCTATTTTGTCCGATGTTAGTATGGCTACTCGAGATCGTTTTTGGTTGCTATTTGCATGGAATGTCTTTTTCCAACCTTTCACTTTCAACCTTGTTGTGTCTTTATGTCTGAGTTGAGTCTCTTGTAAACAGCATATAGAAGGTTTGTATTTCTTTTATCCATTTTCTCAGTCTATGTCTTTTGATTGGGGAGTTCAAGCCATTAACATTCAATGTTATTATTGTAAAGGCATTACTTACTTCATCCATTTTTATCCTTTGGCTTTCTGTTGTTATACCTTATTATTGTCTGACTTTTTACCTTTAAGTTACCCTTCCTAATAATCCCCTTTTCTACAATCTTCTCCAATTCTCTAGCCACGTTTTTTCCATTCAGGCTGTGGTACTCCCTTTAGTATCTTTTGTAATTCTGGTCTTTTGGTAACATGCCCTCTCAGTTTTTGTCTGTCTGTGAAGACTTTAAACTCACTCTTGTTTTTTGTTGTTTTTTTAAAATATATTTTTTATTGAAGTATATCATTTATACATGAACATGCATAAACAATAAGTGTATAGTAAAGATTGTGAACTTACAAAATAAACATACATAATATCATACAGGGGTCTCATATATCATCCCTCCACCAACACTTTGCATTGTTGTGAAACATTTCTTATAAACTATGCAAGCGCATCATCAAAATATTACTACTAACTGTAGTCCCTATCTTACATTTGGTGTATTTTTCCCCCTATTTTTAAAAATATATTTTTATTACAGAGGTTGTGAACTTGTAAAACAATCATACACATGTGTAGAATTCCCATACAACATCCCTTCACCAACACACCACACCATAGTGGAACATTTGTTACAGATTATGAAATAATATCATCAGACTATTATCACCAACCATGGTCCATAGCATACATGTGGCACACTTTTTCCACACAGTTCCATGATCAACACAGTACATATTTGGCATTGATGCAAGAATATTATAGTATTCCTGTTAACCACAGTGTATAGGTAACACCAATTGTAGTTTTCCCATGCTTCTCCACATTGCCACCACCCTACAATAATGATGTTCATCTGATCTAGCTCACGGAAGAACACTCTTGCATTTGTACCCTCAACCACAATTCTCATCTAACCTCTGGGTTCACTGTGTTATTCTGTCCCTAGATTATTCTTTAGCTTTCTTTCAATATACATTTACTTCCTCAGACTACCCTTTTCATCCACAATCCCATTTATAAACCAGTTGCTACTCACTATAATGTCTTACCATCCACTTTATCCATTTCCACACTTTTCCAGTTAAGTTAATTAAAGCTTCTACATACATTAATCATCAGTAGTTCTTCTTAACCCTCCTTTTATCTCCTAGTAACCTATACTTTAGATTTTAACTCTATGTGTTTATTCTTTGTATTTGGTTCACATTCATGAAACCATGCAATATTTGTCCTTTTGTGTCTGGCTCAGTTTGCTTAGAATAATATCGTCAAGATTCATCCATGTTATCATATGTGTCCCAATTTCATTTCTTCTTATTGCAGCTTTGTATTCCATTATATGTGCATGCCACATTTTGTTTATCCATTCATTGGTTTATGGACACTTGGGTCGTATCCATCTTTTGACAAATGTGAATAATGCCGCTATGAACATCGGTGTGCAGATGTCTTTTTGTGTCACAGTTTTTAGTTCTTCTGGATATATTCCTAGTAGAAGAATTGCTGGATCATATTGCAGTTCTATATTTAGCTTCCAGAGCAACAGCCAAACTATCTTCCATAGAAGCTGCACCATTTTACACTCCCACCAACAGTGAAGGCATGTGCCTATTTCTCCACATCCTCACCAGAACTTATTGTTGTTGTTTTTTTTTTTCATAATGGCCATTCTACACAGTGTTAGATGATATCTCATTGTTGTTTTAATTTGCATTTCCCTAATAGCTAGTGATATAGAACATTTTTTCACATACTTTTTGGCCATTTGTATTTTCTCTTTGGAGAAATGTCTATTTAAATATTTTGCCTATTTTTAAATTGGATTGCTTGCTCTTTTATTGTTGAGTTGTATGATCTATTTATATAGGATGGAAATCAAACCCTTATTGGATATGTGGTTTCCAAATATTTTTTCCCATCGAGTGGGCTGCCTTTTCACCTTCTTGATGAAGTCCTTTGAATCACAGAAGTGTTTAAGTTTGAGGAGGTCCCATTTATCCATGTTTTCTTTCGTTGCTCATGCTTTCAGTGTAAGGTTTAAGAATCCACCACCTACCATCAGGTCTTGAAGATCTTTCCCTACATTTTCTTCAAGGAGCTTTATTGTACTTGCTTTTATATTTAGGTCTTTGATCCATTTTGAGTTAATTTTTGTATGAGGTGTGAGATAGGGGTCTTCTTTCTTTCTTTTGGCTATGAATATCTAGTTCTCCCAGAAACATTTGTTGAATAAACTGTTCTGTCCCAGCTGGGTGGATTTGATAGGCTTGTCAAAAATCACTTGGCCATAGATGTGAGGGTATGTTTCTGAACCATCAGTTTGGTTCCATTGGTCTATGTGTCTATCTTTATGGCAACACCATGCTGTTTTTACCACTGTAGCTAGGTAATATGATTTAAAGTCTGGAAGTAAGAAGCCTCCAACTTCACTTTTCCTTTTTAAGATGTTTCTGGCTATTCAGGGCCTCTTATCCTTCAGATAAGTTTGATAATTGTTTAAAAAATACTGGTGGAATTTTTATTGTGATTGCATTGAATCTGTATATCAATTTGGGTAGAATTCACATCTTAATGATATTTAGTCTTCTAATCCATGAGCACGGAATGTTCTTCCAATGTTTAGGACTTTTTTTATTTCTTTTAGCAATACATTATAGTTTTCTGAATACAAGTGTTTTTCATCCTTGGTTAAGTTTATTCCTAAATATTTGATTCTTTTAGTTGCTATTGTAAATGGAATTTTTTTCCTGACTTCCTCTTCAGATTGCACATTACTAGTGTATAGAAACATCACTGGTTTTTGCATATTGATCTTGTATCCTGACATGCTACAGAAATAATTTATTAGCTCTAGCAGCTTTGTTGTAGATTTTTTGGGACTTTCTAGATATACAATCATATCATCTGTGAATAGTGAAAGTTTTAATTCTACCTTTCCTATTTGGATACCTTTTATTTCTTTTCTTGCCTGATTGTTCTAGCTAAAACCTCTAGCACTATATTGAACAACAGTGGTGACAATGGGCACCCATGTCTTGTCCCTGATCTCAACAGGAAAGCTTTCAGTCTTTCACCATTGAGTACAATGTTAGCTGTGGTTTTTTCATATACGGCCTTTATCATGTTGAGAAAGTTTCCTTCAATTCCTATTTTTTGTAGTATTTTTATCAAGAAAGGATGCTATATTTTGTCAAATGCCTTTTCTGCATCAATTAAGATCATGTGGTTTTTCTTCTTTGTTTTATTAATGTGGTCTATTATGCCGATTGATTTTCTTGTATTGAACTAGACTTCCATGCCTGGTATAAAGTCCACTTGATCATTATGAATAATTATTTTAATGTGTTGTTGGATTCGATTAACAAGTATTTTATTGAGGATTTTTGCATCTGTGGTCATTAGAGAACTGAATCTGTAATTTTCTTTTTTCATAATATCTTTATCTGGCTTTGGTGTTAGGGTGATATTGGCTTCATAGAATGAGTTTGGCAGTGCTCCTTCTTGTTCAATTTTTTGTAAGAGCTTGAGTAAGATTGGTATTAAATCTTCTTTGAATGCTTGGTTGAACTCACCTGTGAAACCATCTGATCCAGGGCCTTTCATTTTGGGGAGCTGTTTGGTGACTGTTTCAATCTCTTTACTTGTGATTGGTTTGTTGAGGTCTTCTATTTCTTCTAGGGTCAGTGTCAGTTGTTTTACATTCCTAGGAATTTTTCCATTTTATCTACATTGTCTAGTTTTTTGGCATAAAGTTGTTCATAGTATCCTCTTAGGAGCTTTCTTATTTCTGTGGAGTCAGTAATAATGTTTCCATTTTCATTTTTTATTTCATTTATTTGCATCTTCTCTCTTTTTTTTCTTAGTCAGTCTAGCTAAGGGTTTGTTAATTTTGTTAATCTTCTAGAAGAACCAACTTTTGGTTTTGATAATTCTCTCGATTTTTTTTTTCTCAATTTCATTAATTTCTGCTCTGATCTTTGTTATTTTATTCCTTCTACTTGCTGTGGGATTAGATTGCTGTTCTTTTTCTAGTTCCACCAGCTGTGTAGTTAGGTCATTGATTTTAGATCTTTCTTCTTTTTTAATGTAAGCATTGAGGGCTATAAATTTTCCTCTCAAAACTGCCTTTGCTGCATCCCATAGTTTTTGATATGTTGTATTCACATGATCATTTGTCTCAAGATATTTATTGATTTCTCTTGAAATTTTTTCTTTTAACAACTGATTATTTAAGAGTGTATTGTTTAATCTTCATATATATGTGAATTTTCCCTTTTACTGCTGCTTGTTGATTTCCAACTTTATTCCATTATGACCAGAGAAAGTGCTTTGTGTAATTTCAATTTTGTTGAATTTATTGAGATCTGCTTTGTGACCCAACATATGGTCTATCCTGGAGAAAGATCCATGAGTGCTTGAACAGAATGTATATTTTGCTGTTTTGGCATGCAATGTTCTGTATATGTCTATTAGGTTTAGTCCATTTATCATATTATTCAAGCTCTCTGTTTCTTGCCCAGATGTTCTATCTAATGCTGAGAGTGGTGTATTGAATTCTCCACTTATTATTGTAGAAATGTCTATTTCTCCTTTCAGCTTTGCAAGTGTTTGCCTCGTGTATCTTGGGGTATCTTGGTTAGGTGCATATACATTTATGATTGTTATTTCTTCCTGGTGAATCATACCTTTTATTAATATGTAATGTCATTCCTTGTCTCTAATAATAGTTTTGCTTTTAAATTCTCTATCATCTGATATAGGTATAGCTTCACCAGTTTTTTTTTTTTTTTTCTTACTGCATGCATGGAATACCTTTTTCCCACCTTTCACTTTCAATCTACTGGTATCTTTGGGTCTAAGTTGAGTCTCCTGCAGGCAGCATATAGATGGCTTATATTTTCTTATCCATTCTGCCAGTCTGTGTCTTTTAATAGGGGAGTTTAATCCATTAACTTTCAATGTTATTACTGTAAAGGCAGTTCTTATTTCATCCATTTTGATCTTTGTGTTTTAACCGTCATTTTATTTTTGACACTTTTAGTTACTGTTATTGTTACAGTCATCACTTCTAGACTCTCTTCCAAGCCTCTCTCTCCTGTCTTTTCTTTTCAGGCTGTAACACTCCCTTTAGAATCTCCTGCAAACCTGATCTTTTTGTTATAAACTCTCACAGTTTCTGTTTACCTGTGAATACTCTAATCTCATCTTTATTTTCGAAAAATAATCTTGCAGGATATAAAATTCTTGGCTGGCAGTATTTTTCTTGCAGTATCTTAAATATATAATACTACTGCCTTCTTGTGTCCATGGTTTCTGATAAGAAATTGGCACTTAATCTTACTGGGTATCCCTTATATGTTATGCATTGCTTTTCTCTTGCTGCTCTCAGAAATCTCTATTTGTCTTTGGCATTTGACATTCTAATTAGTATCTGTCTCGGAGTTGGTCTATTTGGATTTATTCAGATGGGAGTATATTGTGCTTCTTGGACACAGATATCTATGTCCTGCAATAAGGTTGGGAAATTTTCCACCATTATTTTTTCACATATTCCTTTTTCCCCGTTTCCCTTCTCTTTTCCTTCTGGAAAACCCATGACATGTATTTTTGCATGTCTCTTGCTGTCATTTAGTTCCCTGAGACCCTGTTCAATTTTTTCAATTCTGTTCTTCATCTGTTCTTTTGTATGTTCGCTTTTGGAGACCATGTCTCGAGCTCACCAATCCTTTCTTCTGCTTCCTCAAATCTGCTGTTATATGCCTCCAGTGTATTTTTTATTTCCTTTATTGCACCTTTCATTCCCATAAGGTTTGCTTTTTTTCTATGTATGCTTTCAAATTCTTCTTTGTGCCCATCCAATATCTTCTTAATATCCTTAATCTCTTTAGCCATCTCATTGAATTTATTAAGGAGATTTGTTTGAATATCTATGATTAGTTGTCTCAACTCCTATATGTGATCTGCAAGCTTATCTTTTTCCTTTAACTGGGCCATATCTCCTGTTTCTTGGTATGGATTGTGTTTTTGCATCTGGCTTGCTAGATGTATTTATTCTGGGTGTAGTTTCTTCCTTTAGATTAGGGCTTTCTTGTCTTTTCTCCCTTGCTGGTTGTGTAGCAGGAGCCAAGGATGTAGTTGTTGCTCTAAGTTATGGAGGCTGAAGCTGCCCACATTGCCTCAGGAACTGATGAAGCTTCTCCCGCCTTTCCCTTCTGTCAGGGATAGGGACAGAGCTGCTACCATGCATAATAATCCAAGTTGGGCAAGATAAGACTGTCTGTAGTTGCCTGGACAGATTGATAAAGCTTCACACCCCTTCATCCCTTAACTTGGGTAGGGATGGAACTACAGTTGTGGATAGCAATCTATGCCTTGTGGGTCCAAAAGGACCACAGTTGCTTAGGTAAACTGACATAGCAACAGACTCTCTCCATGCCAGGGGTAGGAATGGACTCTCTTGAGTGCTCAACAATCTAATCTGTGTGGGTCGAATATGCCTGCAGTTGCCCTGAGAAGCTGAGGGAGTACCGTCCCTTCTGCCCTTTAGGAGTGGAAATGGAAACACCAACCCCTAACAGTTCAGTCTCTGTAAGCTGAAAGTATCCACTATTGCCCAGAGTGGCTGAGGAAGCACCAGCCCCCTCTTATCCTATTGGGTGGTAAGGGTGGTTTTATGGGCGCCCAACAGTGCAGTCCCTTCAGGCCGAGAATACCTGCTGTTGCCTGGAGAGGCTGAGGAAACACCACTTCCCTCTTATCCTATTAAAGCATAGGGCTGGATCCACAGACAGGCAACAGTTCAGTCCCTGTAAGCTGAAAGTACTCGCTATTGTCCAGAGAGGTTGTGGAGACACCAGACCACTCATATCCTATTGGGGGTTGGGGGTGGATCCATAGGCATCCAACAGTCCAGTCCATGCAGGCCGAAAGTCTGCCATTACCCAGAAAGGCTATAGAAACACCAGCTCCGTCTTTTCCTTTTGGGGGATGAGGGTGGATCCACAAATACCTACCAGTTCAGGCTGTGTGGGCCAAAAGCAACTGCAGTTACCCAGAGAGGCTGAGCAAACACAGTCCATCTCTTGTTCTATTCAGGATTGGGGTGGAGCTACAGGTGCCCAACGACTGGGTTTGTGCAGGTCAAAATTGCCTGAAGTTTCCCTGAGAGGCTGAAGGAGCATCAGCCCCCTCCTATCCTATGAGGGGACAGAGGTGGAGTTGGACTCGAAAGCACTCAACAAACCAGTTCATGTGGGCTGAAAACTCCTGCCATAGCCTGGAGAGGCCGAGGATACCCAGAATCTCTCCTATCCTATTGGGGTGTAGGCATGCAGCCCCACATGACCGACTATTCAGTCTGTGCCAGTGGAGAGCACTTGCAGTTGCCTGGAGAGCCTGGTGCAGGTCTTGCCAGCTTCCTCCCTGCTGGAGGTGGGGCTGGAGCTTAAGCTAGGGCTCCAGTCCCATCTTGGTGGAAAGAAGACAGTCCCTTCACTGGATTTTCAGTCAGCCTGGCTTCCCCTCATGCCGGGGGCAAAGTCAAAAATGGCAGCTACCGGTATTTTTCCAGCTTGGAGAAGCTCAAACCCTAGCTGTTTCTAGGATTATACTTTATCCAGCCAAGTCCACTAATCAGTAGCTGAGGTTGATGGACAACTGTCTCTTCCTCCACCATTTATGGGAAATGGAGCTTCTAACTCCAGCTGCAGAATAGCTGCTGAGGCGGCTGGAGTAGGATGGGCACCAGCCTCTGCGGAATGGCTTGCAGTTTCCCAGAGATGTGGTGCAGGTCCCCCAGGTTCCTCCCTGCTGGAGCTGGGGCTGGGGTTTAGGCTAGACCTGCAATCTGACTTGGGTGGAAAGAAGCTGGTCCTTACCAGCATTGTGATTTTTAATCAGCCCCACTTCCCCTCAGGCCAAAGGCAGAATCAAAATGTTGGCTACTGAGCTCCTTCTGACCTGGACAGGCTCAAAGTTTAGTTGTTCCTAGGATTATACTTTAGCCCACCAAATTTACTAGTAAATAGCTGAAGTCAGTGCCACACCGTGTCTTCCTACCTCGTTTTTTGGGAAATGGCGCTTCCAACTCCACCTATGGAATAGCTCCCAAGGCAGCTTGCACCATGTGCATCTACCTCCACAGTGTGGAGGGCTCTACTCATGAATCCTCTCTGCAGATGGGCAGTCTCTTATTTCCATACTTTCAAGTATTTTTCAGGATACTCTTCTGGTCTCCTGGGGTCCCAAACAGGTGCTTTAAGTAGCTCTGTGTGATTACTAACTGCCCAGCAAGAGCTGACCCCAGGAGCTCCTTACTCAAAAGATCCTACTAAGAATGGGTGCACATGCACAGGAATGGATTAAATTTAAGAACATGCTATTCTGGGACACATACAGTTCCAAACCACAAAAAAGGGCTAATATATTCTTTCAGAGAGAATTTAAATTTTATCTCAAAGGCTTTTCCATAAATAGTGTTTGCTAATAAAAATTAACCCAAAATGTCTGTAGGGCAATTTAAAAGCCTAAAAAAATATTCATAGTTTTAAGATGAAGCACTTTTAATTCTAGAAATTTGTCCCCTAGAAATAAACTTCTGTATGCATAAATTACCTTAAAATATTTTTAAAATTTCAAAATTAAATCTTGTATACAATTAGAGATCTCCCTTGCTTTTGTATGTACAGTTTTCAGTGCAAGAGTGCACAGAGTGCAAGCTCTGTTTTCAGTAATTGTTATTTTCTAGCACCTTAAACAATGTAAGTTTTTGACATTCCATTTGTTTGAATATTTAAAAAGAGCCAATTTAATTTGAACAAAATGCAAAGAAAATTTAGAGGTCCTTCAAACAATTCAAAATCAAGTGCATGACAGAAACAAAGAAATAAAGTATATAATTCAACTGAATTATTTCTCTAGCATACTCAACATTATCGCATAACAAAAAATTGTATTTTGCTCATTTTACCTGTGCATATATAAACTTTTTAGCTCAAAATGCAACCTTGAAGAAAATCATATTTTTGTTGAAAAATTTAAGCAGTAACACTTGAAAAAATTCATTTTTCAGAAAAACACCTTCTTTAGAAAAACTGATTGTGACAGTTTTTGATTATGTTTATGAATCCCAAAAAGAGAAAGATCATGTTTGTAAACTAATCTATTCCTCTAGGTGTGATACACTTTGATTCCATTACATTCAGTTGAGATGTCTTTGATTAAATTACTGTTAAGATTAGGGCTTTGATTCAACTACTACATCAATAAGGTGTGACTCAGGTTGACCCTCGGTGGGCCTATATAAATGGACACTTACTCAAGAAGGCAGAGTTAGAGAGAAAGCTCTGTCATTTTTTTATCTTGAGGCCCTGGGAAGAGATGAGCCATTCACCTGATAGCTTATAGCTGACCTTGGGAAGATTGCCAAGACTGATATAGGAAGCCGTGAGAGAAGAGTCCTAACCAGGAGAGAGAGAGGACTGGAAGCCAGAAGGAAAGGAGAGACCAGGCAAAGATCAGTGACCATCTTACTTCAACATGTGGCAACTGACTTTGGTGAGAAAACAACCTTGAGATGGACTCTTTCTGGCCTTGTGACTGTAAGCTTTTACCCCAAATAAATACCCTTTATAAAAGCCAACAGATTTCTGGTACTTTGCTTCAGCACCCCTTTGGCAGACTAATACACTGATTATTGTGCATGATATATTAAAATAATTATGCTATTTGTTACTTTCCAATATTTACATAATTTATATTATGATTTTTATTTAACGGACATGAGCTTAAATTATTTATACTTTTCTGAAAATTAAGTTTGAAATATAGTTTTTGAATAGAAATATTTCTGAAGTCTAAAATGTGTTCATTGAAAATAAATATTGCAAAGCATTTAATTATTAAGTGGCATAGTTATTTGTGGTAGTGGATGATTTTAAAAAATAAGCAACTAACAAAAATATTTGGAGATAATGTACAGCCTTCATTATTCCTAAATATGCCTACCTGATGCCAGCAATTTGTTTTCATACTGTTTCCTGCATTTGTTAAGATTCTGCACTTTGTTTTATATCTTTTGAATAATCCTGTAACATTTTAAAAGTTTCTCAAGGTATGACTCTTGCCTCTCTGATATAAAATTGACTTAAAATTTGACCAAATAAAACAACAAACCAACAAAATGTATGCTAATTTCCTGGAATCCCTTACAGGTAGAGTAAAGGCATGTGATCTAAGTACCACCAATTAAATATACTCATAGATATTAAACTCGACTGCCAAAGGAAGCAATGGGAAGCACCAAGCATATGCTAGGATATGGGTCAACAAACTATGGACTCTCACCTGTTTTAATACAGCCTGTAAAGTAAGAATGGTTTTTACATTTTTAAAGGCTTGAAAAAATTACAAGGAAGAATATATGGCAGAGATGTCAGAAAACATTTGTTGATTTCTGTGCAAAGAGATTGATCTTTTGGTAAGTGCGGTAAAACGTTATCTGGATCTTCTGGTGCAGCAGTGGTGGAGTTTTTGGTTTCACCATTTATTGTCATCAATGGCAGGTGGTGGTAGCAGTGGTGATTAGGCTAGCAAAGACCCTTGGAATGGTCGTATTGTTTTCTCCATTCCCAGGTATCTGGCTCTTCCAGTAAGTCTTTGTACTACCTGACATCCTTTATTATATCTTCTTCTGCTTACACTGAATATAGGTGTGTCTGGGATTTGCAGGGGAAAACATTGACTTAAAAAGATGGAGAGCATCTTGGATGGAAAGTCCCATTGTTTCTTATTTCACCTCCTTTTTTTCTATCTTTCTCCAGTCAAATATTTTCTGCAACAGCTTGCTGATTAATACTCCTAAATATGCTTTTGAAAATATTACTTTTCCTGTGTCATATCAAAAACATTTTGCACTGAATTCCATCTGCTCACTCAATATACGCCACTACAATAATTAAATGTCAATAGCCTGTGTTCTGCTTGCTGACTTCATTTGCGATCATTGTTGCCATTGCTTCTGTTCACAAGCTGATCTAACAGACAAACATATCCACCAATTGCCACCCACAATGCTGTCTCTTCGGTATGCTTTTGTTCCTGTTGTTTAGACTACTTGGAATGTCATTCTCTTTTTCAGAATTGTACTGTCTCTTAACACCTAGCTTATCC
Source organism: Cabassous unicinctus (assembly GCA_029593785.1). Classification (NCBI taxonomy): domain Eukaryota; kingdom Metazoa; phylum Chordata; class Mammalia; order Cingulata; family Chlamyphoridae; genus Cabassous; species Cabassous unicinctus. Next base: position 45,227 of record JAQZBX010001279.1, read on the forward strand.
AGTATGCACCTTCTTAATTGCCTCTTGCATGAAATTAGCATTGTCTAAAAATTACAAGAATTTATTTGCATTATTAATCTTATTTTTAATATCATTATGCCATTATTTAAATAGGAGTTATATATAGGTGATTGCAATCTAAACATGCCTAATACAATACCATTGTGTAACAATTGTTTCAATAAATATTTTATTGATCATTCATTGAATGACTGAGGTAAAAATGCTGTGTTGAATTATTCAGATAATTTGTTTCATTGCACTGTATTACTTTGCACAGGTCCATACCAGATGGGTAACTAAAAAACTAATAATTAGAGCAACGGCTCAGAGATTAAAATATGTTATATGTTTATAGACCAACAAAAGTATGCTAGGAAAAGTTGTGACAAAATTTATTTAAGCTTGTTTTATTGTTTTCATGAACATAATTATTTATGTTTTTAGTTATGGTAGTTTGCTAAAGTAACTCTTCTAAGATTCTGAATTTGCCATATGTAAGAGCTAAATGCACACATTTAAAAAAAAAATTATGTGAGGAAATATAAAATTCTACACAAATACAAATCCATAATAGTGAAAAGAATAAAATAAAAAGGAGTGATAGCATAAAATTCAACTCAAATTGTAATATGTCAAATTCACAGGTTAAAATAATGATTAATTCCATAAACTAAAAATATCCTTTATAATGTCTTTTTGAGTTGATTCTTCATTCATTGCATTTATGACATTATGCCACTGAAGTGAATTTAAGATAAAATTTGCAGCAATGCTAATGAAGAATAACAATTTACATTTTCTAAAATTCCATTTGTGTCCCCTTTCTCACTCTAACTTGCAACTTTACCTAAACCAAGCCATTTCTTATTAATTCTAAGGTAGCTAATCCTGTAAAACCTCTATAAAGGAAGCTACTTGCATTTCACAAGCAAAGAAATTCGTTTTCAGGATGTTGCTATATCATGACAGCAAGATTAGTTCAAAACTGAAAAATACAGACAATCAGCCAGCTGTTTCATATACAAAACACCCAACATCTGGTTCTCCTGACTTTTTTTTTCCCTCACTGACTTGATTGAAACAGCAGGGTTGATTGTGTTGTGCAAATATAGCCTTAGAGCAGCAAAATTATGGAGCAAAAAATCTTGACGTTATTGTAGTTTTTTTTTGTAATCCCAGATTCAGAGACTTCTGAGGCTATAGTGTCAGCTACTTGAACAGATTGCTTTGTACCGTGTTCATTGTTGAGTCAGTAAGATGTTTATAAAAGAATTCTGGAAACTGCAAGATAATTTTAATTTCCATAGTTATTAACATTTCTTCTCCACAGTCACCTTCAAAACATGCTTTTCCTAAGTCTAGACAAATGAACTAAAGATCACTCAGATCTTCATTACAATGCCGGTTTCATATATAATCCAATGATTTGCCTCAAAAGATGGCCATTGACTAAATAAACATTTGCACATGAGACCCTATCTCATTCTCCAATGTGAATGTGAAATGTAATCTGAGGCCACCAAGTCAACACTATTGTGATTATTCACATTTGAGATAATGTGCTGTTGCCAACACCCACCTGCTGTGCATTATTTACACAGCTCACCATACCACTTGTGAGAAGTTGGAAACCATTAAAACAATATTTAGTATATTTGTAACAAAAGTCAACAGACTGTCAGATATCATCAAGAAGGCTGCAGGGGGATGATGGAGTGAAAAAATGGCAGACAGAAAGTAGAATAGGAAAACATCAGAGGGAAATGAGAAGTGATAGAAGAACAGCTTTATACCAAAATCAGGACTATGTTTCAATGGAAATAGCAAAGAAAAATATCCAGTAAAAACTACAGTGTTCATTCAAGCCTTTTGTCTACATGGAATGCATGCTCAATAACTATGATTCTTGCACAAGTTGTCACATATCCTGGAAGAAATATATATATATTTCTCCGCTGAACTTCCACTAAAACAAAAAGCAAGATTAAAGTCCTATAGCTCTTAAAGATGTAACCTTCAGCAGGAAGTATTTATAGTTACCAAATTCTAGTTACACATTTTACTAATCAAGAGGAAGATACAAATAAAATAAAAGAAAAAAGAAAGAAATTAAAAACAAGAAATTTAATTACAGGTGCTTTTTCAGTGCTTCATATTCTTTAGAATGAATTTCTTCTAGATTTCTGGCTGTGAAAGAAGCCATTGTTCTCAGGGGAGCTAATTATTCTAAGAAGTTTGCTTTCCTGGTGGGCTCTAATAAGCACAGTTCATTGCAGAACTTTTACCAGTGTGTGTCAAAGACCCACAACTGAGTGGGGCTGATGATAGGGGCATGGGAGCCACAGCTTGGTAATATAGCTGCAGTAAACACACACACCATTACTAAGGCAATGTTAGGAAAGCACAGAAGCCTCAGGAATGGGAAGTTATGGTTTCATTAATGCTGATCTGTAGGGGTCAAGGAGCTAATGAAGGGGCTAAAGGGCTAATGATCCTACCTATGATAAACACTACCATGTAGTCTTGTGCAGACTTCTATGTTAGCAGGAGTCACATGGAGGGGACAATGTTAGCCATCTGCTCACTGTGCCAGTTGTCATTGTTTTCTGCTTGCTTAGTTGCGATCAACAGCGACCTAGAAAGCAATGAAAAAGCAAACAGTGATGTGCTGCGAAGGATTATAAAAATAGCAATAAAGTAGAGGCAACATATAAACAAAGTTGCCTGTAATTTTGTAATTAGAACCTTATACAATAATGTTCATGTAATTATGTCCATTAATTTCTTAAAATTTTACCTTTTTATTTCTCAAACATGTGACCCTTGATTCATAGATTATGTCTCTATGAAGTCTAACTTTGAACATATCTAAAGTAATACATAATAAAGGCATATAAGTGAATGCTCTGGTTAGAGACTTTCAAGTCTCTACAATGAAACACAAAGGAATATCAGTTTACACATTCAGATTAGCAGCCTAGCTATTTTACTATAAACTCTTAAATTCTTTGTTTATTTTGTGAATTTACATTGGGATTACTTTAATCTTTGAGACAAAGTGAGTGTCAGTATGGAGGAAAGTGTTTATTTTTCTGGAGCCATGATAATGAAACTTTTCAAGAAGAATTCCTGAAAACCTACTTCTTTTCTTGCAGTGACTCATATGTCATTCCTTCCTTCTTTTCTTCCTCTCTCCCAAAGTTTGTCCAAAACAAACAAATAAAAATTTATCTGAAGACATATTTGGGTCCATGTAGCGTTATATTTTAGAAAACGAGGTCCTCACAATATTACTCTAATATTAACTTATAAAATGAAAAGAAAACCATCCAAACTTCATAATCAACATTACTTATGCCAAAGTCTCTAAAATTCTTTTCATATACCAAGCACTGATATGCTTAGCTGTGGCTGTATAAAAGATTGCTACATTAGTTGCACTGAAACATCCATGCTCCATGGGAGGATTTGTTGAAATTTTCCATCAGCAATTCCATGAGCAAGCTTCATAACGACCTTATGGAAACAGCCTGGTTTTCAACACATCCCTGTTGCTTCAATAGAACAAAGTTGGCCAGCTGTAACAAATAGCACAGCAGTTTTCTTTTCCAATGTCCAATTCGAACCCATTTGATCTCACTTGGGAAGAAACTGTGATTTAGACTTAGGATTTATGGCACAAAAGGAGATGTACTATTCAAAGTCCATGGAATTGATCTAAACAACAAAAAAGTCACCACTATGTTCATAGAATAAAATTCTTTATGAAATGAAAGCAATTCACTTATTAAATATGGTACAAAGAAAGACTCTGGTATAATAGCAGCACACAAACAAATAAATGCTACTTTTATAAAGAAATAAAAGCAAATCCTTAATGGAATGAGAAAAAAAAAGAAGCATCAAACCAACCAAAAAAGTAAATTTTGATCACTGATATTGAAGCTCTATCAAAATCATGACTCTAGGTACCCACTTAAGCTGTAAAGGGCAAAACATAATACTCAAATAACATGAAGAATTACACTACAAAACTACTTGAGTATTTCCAGAAATGTCACACTAAATGCATAGTTTTCAAACTAATTAATGTTTATTAGTAATAGGAATTATAATCACAGTTTTGTGATATTGATATTTATCTTGCAGAAGTTTTATAAAACATACAAGCGTACATCTAACTTCAAACTTTAGATTATGTTCAGCTATTTAAGCTATTTTTATTTTTAACCAATTCAAAAGATTCCATGGCTATTTCGGGAAAGTGGCCTGAGCTGGGCATAAGATGAGCTTAAGTTCTAACCAAAGAAATGCATCCTTCCAGCACTATTACCATGTTTGTGATGGTTTCCTTATTTATAAAAATTAAATTAACATCGTCTTTGGTACTTACATTTATTTTACAAAAAATATAAGAAAAAATTAATATTTGTTTTGAAATATATATATTTCAAATTGTGAAGAAACATTAAAGAAAATATATGAAGACCAGAAAATCAGATGTGAGAAAACACAGGACAGAATCCCACTGTTCTTAAAATGTTTTGGCATGGCTCATTTACCTTTGCTGGAAAATTCCACCTGATCCCCAAATTAAAGCTAGATTATGAAAACAATAACTATTCCAACATTTTCTAGGACAAGGGGGCATTCTGTTATTGCCCCCTTAACAGAATGCCCCCTTAACAGAACAGAACAGTTCTGCTAAAACCTGTTTGTCAGAATGGCTCAAAGTTTGTAGGGTTTGTCTCTAGAATCTTTGCTCTCTGCCCTTAGAGTCTGAACCCTAAAGTCCTAGAAAACTATTTCTGTGCTTAAACACTTCTCAGACTATATTCTTTTCTGCACATCATGTAATAAAGAGAAATGTTTAATCCCTGCTAATCTCCTGGTTTATATTTCAACAGACATGTTATGAGGAGGAAGAAAAGCAGGAGGCAGAAAGGCAAGAGAGAAAGAGAAGTAGCAAATAAGCATTTTTTAAAACGTAAAACACCCCATTGAAATTACTAAATATTTTGAGTTTATTTAAGCTTAGAATATTTGTAGATTTAAATACTAATCTGAATATATTCATCATCATTATTGTTATAGGCATATTTAGAATGGTATGAACCTTCAGTTTGTTTGTCCATAAAATTGTGCCAACTAACACTCAGTCTAGAGAAATTCTAGTATGTAAGTTTATAAATACCCTTTGTAATAAATACTTCATCCTTGAATCTAATTTTCTGTAAAATAGGGATAAATATTAGCCTCTTCACAGTGTGGGGATTGCAGAGAAAAATATAAAGTACCTAGAACTGAGGCTCCCTCATGACAAGATATCTTCCTTTCCCTCATTTTTTATCTTATTTTAATAAATATGCAGACTTCTAATTTTCTCATTTTTATTATCAGGGGTTTTAAGAGATTGTATTATTTTTCAGAATAACTTACTCTTTCTGTGCAGAGGGTTGTGATGACAACACGTAACAGAGTTTCATGGGGTGGATGTGTAATATGAGCAAGGCATAATATTTTGTTATTACAGGCCACAGAGTCCAGGGATGCTTTTCTCTGCAATCTAACCTAGCCTATTCGGAGTGACACAGACACTGAATCACTATGTTCTCTAGGGACAGTTAAACTTTGAAAAGTAAAATTTCTACTATTGATGTGGTACTAGTTCAATCTAATAATTTTTGTCTATCATGTGCCAGGCACTGTTCTAAGCACTTTGCATGTACAATCTCATTTACATCTGCTGAAAAAAGATTCCACTTTAATACAGTATCTAATTGCAAACCCTTTAGCTGAGAGTGAACTGAACAAGAACTTATGGAAGTAATTATTTAATTGCTGGTATTTTAATCACAAGGTTATGCCATTTTTAAACATTAGTTCTATTGGGGAATATTAATAATAGGAGAGAGTTTATATTTAAATTAGGTCAACCTTATTTTTTTTGCTTGAACTAAACTATTATTAGATAATTTGGTAGACATGGAATATTCTTTTTTTTGGGGGGGGGTCTAGGGTTCAGTATGACCTTGAAGTTCATTAATATCCTGTTCTATCTTATTTCAGAGTCTTTTAAAAGCTAAGACAAAATTGCTCTTATCATTTCTCTAAAAAGAGAAAGAAATATTAGTTATTAAAATGTTCAAAATGTTCATCTTATGAAGTAGTCTGATCATGAGTCCTTGGATAACCTGCCAGGAATCCACCTATCTGGTTGTCCTAAAGTTTGACAATTAGGACCAGTGGAGTAAAAGAAAACTAAAGTTTAGGAAATGTTGTGTTTATTTGTTTTGGGATAGGCACTTTCTCTGCTCATACTTGTATAATTGCCCACCACTTAGAAGTATCATGAAGAAAACTTCAATTTTTTTCTACTTCTTTTCTATACCCCATAGAAGACATTAGAGCTTCAGAATAATTAAACCACATATCACTAGGGGGTGGCATGGCTTCAAGAAGAGGTAATGCCAATCCATGGTGCATCTCTATCCTACAGCTGACAGGGAGACAGTCTGGCCATTCTCTTGGTTCTATCCCTCATGCCTATGTTTGTGAACGCAGACACAAATTTAAAGAGAAAGAAGTAAGAGCCCAAAGCCTATCTTATGTCTCCTTCCATATGCTGCACTCCATCTCATTTTCCATAAAAAATTTAACTGTAATGTTGCATATTCACTTAGTACCCAATACCAAATATTTATCTATATTTGTTTTTCCTTATTTCTAGAAGTATTCAAGTGTCTATTTAGCCAGCAAGAAATTGCAGATAAGATATAGGCTGATCAGAAACAACTACCATAGAAATGCTCCAAAATTTCCATTCTGGCAGCATCGGAGAATGACGTTATCATTAAAAAGAAAGAGAGATATCAAGAGGGAGATTTAATAGGCAATGAATTTCATTGGCAGTGGTGGAGTGAAGGTAAATACTTGTTAAATTTTGGACCTGCTTAACTCTGAGATTCTCTTGGCACAGTGATGAATTCATTCCAAAAGTATTAGATGTTAGATATTCAGTGAGTATGAGCATGGCAATTCAAAATTCTAATGGAGAGTAAGATAGAAAGAGACATAAAGGAGACTTAAGATGGGTCTTTCACTTTCTATTCCTTTCCTTTAATCCTACAAATATGCTTCCACAAACATGATCAGCAGATCTGCATACAAAACAAAGAAAAACAGAACAAAACATGATTTCTTTATTTACAAGGAGCTTATATTCTATTGAGGATAATAAATAAGCAAAATATAATATTTTGTGATGCCAAATATTATGAAGAAAAAATAACAGTATAAAAGAGACAGAAGGAGGTGAAGGATGGTATTTTAGGTGGAGATTCAAAGTCCTCCATGCTAAAGAGAATTTTGAGCAGATTTCTGAAGGAAATAAATGAGTTATGTGGATATCTAGGGAAGGAACATCCCATGCAGAAGGGACAACAAAAAAAGGCCTTGAAGTGGGAACTTCTAAGGATTCTTTTCAGGCAATTGAAAATCAGAATTTGAAACTTGTAATACTGAGCAAGGATAAACATGTGGATTGAACATCAAGATATTCTAGAGAGTATATTGTTAGTTCATGTTAATTAATTAGACAAGCACTCTCTTTGAGAGTCATCTATATGTATCAGAGGACACAAAAATAAATAAGACCTATTCCATGTCCCAGAGAGGTTAACAATGTGTTGATAGGAGAAAGACGTACAAACAGATCGTTTTCGATATCTACAATACAAAGTACTAGTTATGGTAATAAGTACAAAGATTTTGAAACACTTGAGAGGCAACTGAACTGGACAGGCATGGTCATGGAAGGTTCATGATCAAGGTGTTAAAGGCTAAACAGGGATGGAGTTCAGAAAGGTTGAAAGATGGGAGAAGAATGACAGGGTTTATGCATAAATCTAAACACAATTTCATTTTAGGAAAGGGCTGACTTAATTTTTTTATTGTTGTTAGGGTTGCCTATGTTTAATTGTTTTTTAAATATGTTTTTAATTTTTTTTAAAAAAGATACTTAGATTACTTAAATGTTACATAAAAAATAAAGGGGATTCCCATATGCCCCACTCCCTATTCCTCCCACATTTTCCCACTTTAACAACATTCTTCATTGGTGTGGTTACATTCGTTACAATTGATAAACACATTTTGGAGCATTGCCACTAAGTGTGGATTATAGTTTACACTGCAGTTTACACTCTCTCCCTCACACTTCTGTAAGTTATTACAAGATATATAATAACCTGTGTCTGTCATGGCAATGTCATACAGGACAATTCTCAAGTCCCAAAAATGTTCCCAAATTACACCTATTTTTCCCTCTCCTCCTCAGAAACTCCAGTGACAACTGCCTCCACATCAATGATAAAAATTCTTCCATTGCTAGAATAACAATGTCTTTAATAGAATAACAATAAGTCTACTCTAGTCCATCATTCATTCCTCAATTCTGAGGATTCAAGTATGGTGATGCCCACTCCACCTCTAATTGAGAGGGGGCTTAGATCCCATGAGGCAGATGGATGGGACTATCTTGCGTGCAGTTGCAGACTTTCTCTGTTCCTTGAGATGGTCGTTGTCCATCATCATCTCCTTGTTAGTTGTCCTGGGTGATTACAATCAAGTGGAGATTAGGTGTTGCTCATCTGTTGAGATTCATGGCCCAACTGGTACAAGGACAACCCAAAGATTTAAGTCTCTTGGACATACACCTATCAACTCTAGTACTAACTATATGTTCAAATAGAGGGGCAGCAGAGCCATGTGTAGGGAAACCACAACTGAGTCCTACTCTGTTACACTGGGGAGCATAAATTCCAAAGTAGGGCCCACTGGCAAAGCACCAAATTCCTGAGCTGTCTGCTCTGACTATGGTGGCTGGCTGTCTCCAGAGCCCTCAAGAGTTCTGTTATTTGAGGTAATATTTACTTTAGCAGTCAATGATATAGTAGAGGGCTAACTTTGAAACAAAGAGTAGTACGAAGTGAATCTCGAACATAGTGTCCAGATGATCACAATCTTGTAAAAAGAAAACACCTACTTCACTCAGCAGGTTAGCAGGGAGACTTTATGAAGTTTTAAACAAGTCCTAACAGTCTGATTTGCAACTTTGAAAGAACACCAGCAGCCAAATGAAGTAAGGAGGCAAAGGAATTGCTGACAAAGTTGTTGCAGGGCTCAGGCTAGAAATGGTGAGGTCATTAAACAGTGCAATCAAAGTAGAGCTAGACCTCAGTGTTATTGCAAGTAACTATGAATCTTGTCCTCCAAGGAGTGAAGTCTGGTGGTCGCCATGGGCTCCCAGGGGAGTGGAGGGAAGAATAGAATAAATGGAAGAGGGGGTAGTTAGGGGGCAATGGAAGGGTTCTGCATGATCTTGCGATGTTGGATAAAGGCCATGCTAAATTTCAGCAAAAATTTATAAAAGTGTATGGTCTAAAATATAAACTATAATGTAAACCATTGACCATGGTTAGTTGCTATGTTTCAATATTTGTACATCAATTGTAACAAATGTACCATCCACACATAAAAAGGTTATTAATATGGAAAGGGAGAAAAGGGGGAGGATGTTGAATATATGAGAGTACCCTATATTCTGTATGTGACTTTACTGGTACCTAAAACTTCTTTGAAGCCAAAACAAAAATGTAAGACACTGGGGAAGAAATGGAGGAAAATATCACTGTATATACAGGACAACAGATATTACAGTGATGAAAGGCAAAAAGTCAAAAGATTTTTAAAAATATTTTTCATGATATTTTTAATATCCTAATGTTTTAAATTTTAACTTATTTTTAGTTTTTCTAAAATTATTATTATGTAAAATTATTCTATTATGTATTTTATTTCTGATGTTTAAACTTATCATTACTATTTACTTTTCCTATTAATGGTATTTGGCGGTAATCTTTGCTTCAATTTTGAAGAAGTTTTGGACCAAAGAAGGGTTACAATTGTGGCAGGGGAGGATCATTTGTGTGGGGTATCAGTGATGAGGGATACATGGGAGGAAGTTCACCAGGGCATACATACAAGGTATTTAAATGTATTCAAATGTTCATGGAGCATTGTCGCAGTGGGTAGAGATTCACACAATAACCAAAAGAGTATTGAATTCCCATCCTGGGGAGCTATGCCACACTCTCTGATGGAACAGCAACAATCCCCCAAGTATAGAGGTAATGACTAGTGAAGAAGGATGGTCCGTTAATGGGCCCTTGATATTGACAACTATGCTTATGAGCCTTTGCTCTTGAAATTGCAACTTAGCTTAATGTTGTAGAGTGCCTAAAATTTACCTCCTGAGAGCCTCCATGTTGCTCAAAAGTGGCCTCTCACTAAGCCAAACTCAGCATATAAATGCATTACCTTCTCCCCAATGTGGGACATGACTCCTGGGGAGGAGCCTCCCTGGCACTGAGGGATTACTACCAAGCACCAGCTAGCAATACAAACGGAAAGAGACCTTGAATAAAAAGGGGTAAAGGTAAAGACAAATGAGTTTATATGGCTAAGACACTTCGAAGTGAGTCAGGAGGTCATCCCAGAGATAACTCTTATACATGTCACAGCAGGATCACATAGACTGCCCAATTAGATACTACCCCAAATAGTGGGGCTCCTGAGGGCTCTGGAGACACTCAGGTCCTACAGTCATGGCAGATAGTTCCAGAGTTTGATGCCTTGCCAGTGGTCTCTACTTTGGAGTTTGTGCTCCTGAGTGTGACAAAATTGGGCTCAGCTGTGACTTCTCTACACATGCCTCTTCTGTCCTTTCTATTTGAACCTACACTAGGTGCTGGAGTATGGTAGAGACTTGAATCTTTGGGCTGTACATGTGCCAGCTGGGCCCTGAGCATCAAACAGAGTTGCTACACCTACTCTCCAGTTCATTAGACTCACACAAGACAACTAACAAGGAGTTGATGATGGACAACCATCCTACCAAGGAACCGAAAGAGTCTACAACTGTAAGCAAGAGAGTCCCATCCATGAGCACATGAGGTCAAAGTGCCCTCTTAATTAGAGATGGAGTGGACAGCACCATCCCAGAATCCTCAGGATTGGGGAATAAAATATGGACTAGAGTGGACTTACTGGTGTTCTACTATAGACTTATTGTGATTCTAGCAATAATAGAATTTATGTCATTGATGTGGAGACAGTGGCCACTGGAGGTGCTGAAGGCATGGGGAGGGAAAAAGGTGCAATATGGGGGCACTTTCGGGACTTGGAATTGTCTTGAATGACATTGCAATGACAGATACAGGCCATTATATATCATGCCACAACCTACAGAACTGAGTGGGAAAGAGTGTAAACTACAATGTAAACTATAATCCATGTTTAGTGGCAATGCTCCAGAATGTGTTCATCAATTGCAATGAATGTACCACAGGAATGAAAGAAGTTGTTAATGTGGGGAAAAGTGGGAGGTGTGAGAAGCAGGGCATATGGGAATCCCTTATATTTTTTATGTAACATTATTTGTAATCTAAGTATCTTTTAAAAAAATAAAAAATATGTTAAAAAAAAAACAAACAAAAAACAAACTAGGACTAGAGAAGGTGATTCCATTATCTGAAATAAAGAATATGTCTTTATTTTTTATTCAATGCAAATAGTATTGAATCTAATGTGTCACAAAATTATAGACACTGTACACTGTACAAGTCACTGAATAAATATTAATAAATAAAAGAGACAAGTTTCCTGCTTGTATGGATATTGAAAAAAAATGGAAGAGCTAAAAAACACAGACTGTTCTGTTAGAAACCTGTTATTTTAAAGTTTTTATCTTCTATGTGATTTGTCTATAGCTGAATGATATCAGTATAATGCAAAGTTTTGTTGGTCTATACGTGTTTTATTTTTCCCCACCATGCTATTATTTAGAAGAAATCAAAGGCAAAGTTTCTCAAAATTAAATGGAAAGCCTAAATAAATCAGTTGAAAATCCTATGTAAGTCCCTTCCCTTAATGCAATTAATCATTAGCTTAGTGGCTGGTTTAAAGTCAAGGCAAAGTTATTTTCCTCTGTATTAAAAAAAATACAGATGTCTATGTCCTATATTGGATCCTAGTTTTGATAAAACTGGACTGTATTGAAAACAAAAGCCTTCAAGCACCTATCTTAGAGGAGAAAATTTCAAGGTATAAGCTTCAAGTCTTCAAAGTCTCAATTGCCTCTGATGCCAGGTCTACATGATAGTAGAGATTTTAATATGCTACCGTTTTCAATGTGTGTTTTTTTTCTTTTTTCTTTTTAGTGCTCTGGTTACAAGGGTTCATGTTTCCCCATAAGCTCATTTTGCTTCAAATAAAATATTTTTCATGAACACATGCATGGGTTTGCAAAAGAAATGTTTGTGTATCATAATAAATTGTGATATAGGCTTTGAAGTATATTTAGAATTCAGTAACGGAGAAGAAGACAGAGAGGTTAGGAACAGTGTCTTTGAAGATATGTAATTTAAGCTGAGGACTACAATCTGAGAAAAAATTAAGCCACCGAAGAATATAAAGCATATGATAGGCAAAGTAAGAAGGGTAGAGGGTACAGTCATAGTATTAAGGAGCCACCACACTGAAAATGTATGCAGAAAAAATGGAACTTTGAAGGAATATTCATAAAGTAGGAAAAGAACAAGGAATCAGTGAAAGCACTACAGATAGAGGAAGCACATCTGTTACTCGCTACTAACAAATGCTAACAATGTTGAAAGTTCCAGGGTTATGAAGATTGAGGTGTATTTATTGTCTTATTTACAAAGTCTAAAATCATTGGCAACACAGAGAAATAATTTGAGTGCGGTGGTAGGGTAGAAACCATCTGGTATCACATTGAACGATGGGGAATGTGTGAAATCTGAAAGTAGATGCTGTGAGAAAAGCCTGGATAGAAAGACTTGGTCCACCCCTTTCTATTTTGAAGGAATTTTCCCCATTGCCTTCAATATTAGGGAGACGGCACAATGCCACAGCTCTAAAGACCATAGCTTAATGGGAGAGAATGTTCTCAGTGCCTTGGGGCAGGCAGGGCACAGGCACATGGTCCAGGGTCAGGTAACTGATGAAAATGAGACACTAGAAAAAGGTCTCTAAAATGGATTTCCAGCAAGAGGAATAAAATCTGAGTTCATTATGACCAAAGGTCGAGTCCAGTCAGACTGTCCACAAGCAGCAGAGATGATGTGCTGGCCAGACTATTCCTGCTGCTTGTTTTGCAGGGCCACAGCTTCCTCAGAATTCTGAAAAATCCTCATGTCCTTCCAGGAGTTCACTAATTTGCCTTCACAGCCTGACTTTGTCCTTGTTGCTTGCAATCATGAACTCTAACTTTGAGAAGCAAAGTTTCAGGAACCTTAGGGAAGGAAGGAGGGATGATGATAATATACGGAGAAGCCAGAGTGATAGGACTTGTTTTTTTTTTTTGTTTGTTTGTTTGTTTTTTAATTAAGAAAGGAGATTGTATTTGCATATAGTAGAGGAGACTAAAGAATCACAATCCTTATGGTGATAGAATGGGGTAGGTAAAAAGCACTGACAGAAAGTATAGAAGGGTTTGTAGCATGGTATTTTATTTATTTATTTTTTTTAAAGATTTATTTTATTTTATTTATTTATCCCCCCCTTGCTGCTTGTGCTGCTGCGTCCATTCACTGCGTGTCCTCTCCGTGTCCGCTTATCTCCCCCTTGCTGTGAGGTCTTGCCGCATCAGCCCATGGCGCCGCACGAGCGAACCTGGGGCCTCTCATATGGTAAACGGGTGCTCTATCCATTGCGCCACACCCGCTTCCTGCCGTGAGGTTGCTGCATCAGCCCACCGCACCGCTCAGGCCAGCGTGCCCTCACAAGGAGGCCTCCGGCCGCGAACCCGGGCCTCCCATATGGTAAACGGGGGCTCCATCCACTGAGCCACACCCGCTTCCCTGTAGCATGGTATTTTAGAGTGGAGAAAAAATGTCAACTATAGGATGTGATGATTAATGCTTAGGTTTTTAAGGTTGGGAAACTGAGGGAGATCCCAGTGGATGTTCTCATTTTCTGAGTGGAGGTGAGAGATGCAGTTTGACTTGAGGAAAAATGGAAAGTTTTGTAGAGACTAAGTAGAAAATTAATAAGGAAGACACTAAAGACAATGGTGTGACTTTCTTTAGCTTTTTGGAATTTAACAGTGTATGGAAAAAGGTAAGCTTAAAGCATTGGCACCTGAATTTCTATGTTACTTTACAGAGTTTCAGTTTACTTTAAAATGTTATTTTTTTAAGTACAATGTAGATTTCCTAAAAATTTTTAATAATTCTGTGATGGATTTATAAATATGTTAATTATATCTCTCCCTATAATTCTAAATATTAAACTAATTTATCTACCTAAACTCCAAATACTAACTCTTAGAATATGTTATAGGCTATACAAAAGATGCTCTTGGGGTTTTATTCTGGGCATTGCTGTTTACTAGTGTTTTCTTTACTTTTCTTTTATTTTTAATTTATAGTAACACAGCTCCCTTCCCCACAGCCTCACAAAAATTAAACTCCAAAATTTCTTAAATTCTATAGTAATCTATCCTTTGATAAACTAATTCAATGCAGTGATTTAGTTATTTGCTTTTAAAATAGGGTATGTTCATCCTGACAATGAATATTTCCTTAAACTAATGTAAACCTAGCAAGATTCATTATCTAAATGTATTCCATGCAAAGTGTAAGCAAATAGAGTTTTTGTTGAATAATGAAAAAAGCAATGCTTGAGGGCTTGAGTTTAGTAGCTTATTCTGCTATTGAAACAATATGCAACTTAAGGCAAGGAATCTCTCAGCTTTTGGTGAATTTCTTAATCCATAAAAAGGAGGAATAAGTCTGATTTGCCTTGGGGTTATTCTGTATAACTCCTAGCAATACTGTTTTAAACATTTTAAAATTATAATGTTGACTATAAGTAGAAGGTGTTTAGAAGCTAAGTTAATAAAAACTTTCAATAATCCATAAAATAAACATTTAGTACTTAGCAGAAATATATAACTGATATATTTTTATTTTTAGTGTTCTTATAATGTCATCAATTTATTCAGCTAGTAGGAATTAATGGCTTATGATATTGGGATAAGTACTTTAATATTTTGAAGTAGAAAATAGCCACATGCCTCCTACTTCCATTGGAAGAACCATTACAATTTAGTCAACATGCTTCAAAAAAAGAATATTAGTATTACATTTGTCTATGAAGACTTAACTCAAGCTTATGTAAAAGAATCAGAAAGAAATGATAGTACTTGTGAGGCAATATGACATAAAGCATTCTAGTTTAATGATTTTTAAGGGGAATAATGTAGTAAGACAAATTCCTACTTGAATGAAAATGTCTGCTAGCAAGTTTAAAACATTTTTAACAAACAACATTCCAGAAGTTTAAAATGAGTTTAAAATAGATCTGTTTCTTTAGTGTTCTTTTAGTGTTACTGCATAAGGAAATTTTGCTCCCTACATTCAGTTCTTGAGAAGTACAATTTTTACCCATAAATATGGATTTACATGGACACCAGTTAAGAACTTCTTGTTTTGGTTTTGGAATTACTAACTAATATTTGGATAATTAGTGATTTCAAAGTATTAGTATATTCATGAGTTTAGTATTATTCTGTAGTATTAATTATTCTGTAGGTTAGGTTTATTGAGACAACATTTACAGAGACGTAAAATACATTTATTTTAGGTACACATTATAGGAATTCTGATAAATGGATACAGTTTTGTAACTATGACAACAATCAATATGAAGACTATATCCAACTTACTTCAAAATTCTTTTTTGTCCCCTCATATTCAATCCTTACCTCACCCCTTTGGCACTCAGCTACTGAAAACCACTGATTTGTTGTCTCTTCTTATATTTCTCCCTTTTCCAGAAGAATATATAAATGAAATCATACAGTATTAAGCCATTTTAGACAGCTTTTTTATTTTTCACTCAGCATGAAACACTTGAGATTCATCCATCTTGCTGCCTCTATCAGCAGTGCATTGTATCTTATTCTGAGTGGTACTCCATTGTAGGGACGGATCACAGTTTATTTATCCATTTGAGAGTTAATAGGATTGTTTTCAGATTTTGGTAAGTATGAGTAAAATTACTCTAAATATTTGTGTTCAGAGATTTTGTGAGAGGGTAAGTTTTCGTCCCTCCTATATAAAAAAGTAAGAGTAGGAATACTATTTTTATCACATGTTAATGGTATGTTTAGCTTCAAAAGAAACTGTCAAACTGTTTTAAAATGGCGGAACTATTTTGCATTCCTAACAGAGAGGAGGAAGTTGAAGTTGCTCCTCATCCTCACCAGCACTTGATATTGCCAAGTTTTTGCTTTTTTGTTCGTTGTGCCAAGTGTGGGGTCAGGTCTAAGCTTTGATTTGCATTTCTTACTGCCTAAGATAAGTGTTGCGTGTGTGAATTCACCACTGTATATTATCTTTGCTGAAGCCTGTGTCCAATTCTTTAGCTTAGTCTTTCTTGGGTTGCTTGTTTTATTGCTATTAAGTTTTGAGATTTGCAATTATTTTCTCCCAAACTATGTTTTTAATTTTCATTTATTATCAGAGTCTTTCTCAAAGTAATATTTTTAAAATTAAATATAATTTATCTCTATTTATTTAGTTATTTTAAATGGCTTTATTGAGATAAAATAGATATACCATGCAGTTCACCTATTTAATGCTATTTTAGTGTATTCACAGATATATGCAACCATCAGCATATACAAGTTTAGAACATTTTTACTGCCTCAAACAAATACCCTGTAATATTTAACTTTCCTTTTTCACCCCCATCCTCTCATGCATCTTCCCAGCCCTAAGAAATCACTTATCTATTTTTGTCTCTATAGAAATCCCTATTTTGGATTTACATATTAATGGAATTATAGAATATGTGAGCTTCTTTCACTAACATTATGTTTTCACAAGTCATCCAAACTGTAGCATGTATCAGTACTTCATTGCTTTACATGGTTGAATGACATTCAGTTGTATGTGCATACCACATATTGTTTATGCAATCATTTGTCCATGAATTTGAGATGTTTACAACATTTGTAATTGTGAATAATGCTGATATCGACATTTGGTGGGCAAGAATCTGAGTCCTTGCTTTCAATTCTATTAGATATACACCCAGAAGTTGAATAGCTATGTCATATTGTAATTCTTTGTTTAACTTTTTGAGAACTGCCAAGTTTTCCACAGTGGTTGCACCATCACACAATCCCACCAACAATGTAGAATGGTTCCAATTTCTCCATATCCTCCCCAACACTTATTTTCCATAAAAAAAAAAAAAAATAGCTATGCTATTGTGTGTGAAGTGGGATGCACAAGGTTTGATTTGCAATTCATAAATAACTAATGATGTTGAAAGTCTTTTCATGTGCTTCCTGGCCATTTATACATCTTCCTTGGAGAAAAGATTATTCAGATCCTTTCCCAATTTTTCACTGGGTTGTCTTTTATTATTGGTTCTAAGTGTAATTTATATGTTCTAAAAGTCACTTATCATAAATATGATATGTAAATATATTCTTCCGTTCTCTAGGTTGTCTTCTCATTTTCTTGGCTGGGTCATTTTATGCACAAAGAATTTTAATTTTTATAAATTGTCTATTTTTTTGCCTTTTGTTGCTCATTCTTTTGCCAAATTTAAGGTTATGAATATTTCCCATTATGTTTTTGTCTAACAGTTTTATAGGTTTAGCTCTTACATTCATATCTTTCATCCATTTTAGTTAATTTTGAATATGATGTGAGATATTGGTAATTTATTTTTATGAATCTTTTTCATATGACTTATATAATCAATCTATGATTCAAGTGATGAAATGTGGTTGTGCAAATTCTCCAACTTTTTTTCAAAATTGTATTGCTCTTTATCTTTCTATATAAATTATTTTGAGTTAATTTTGAAATGAACTTTAGATTACATTAATGTTACATCAAAAATATAGGCGCTTCCCATATTCTCTCCACCACCACCTCCCACACTTTCCTCCACACTTTCATTAGTGTAGTATATTTGTTACAAGTGATGAACACATATTGAAGCATTGCTACTAACCATGGACTATAATTTACATTAGACTTTACACTTTGCCCTGCACAATTTTATAGGTTTTAACAAAATGTAAAATGGCCTGTATCTGTCATTGCGATGTCATGCAGGACAACTCCAATGTCCCCCAAATGTTCTATGTTACACCTATTTTTCTCTTTCCCTCCCTTCAGAGGCTTGGGTGGCCACTGCCTTTATATCATTGATATAAGTTCTTCCAGTGCCAGAATAATAATAAGTCTCCTTTGGTCTATAGTTGCATTCTCTCCTTCTCTTTGTTCATTCCTCAGTCTTGAGGATTTGGGGATGGTGATGCTCACTCTGTTTCTGATTGAGAGTGGCTCAGATCTCATGAGACAGATGGATGGAACTGTCTTGTTTGCAGTTGTAGACATGCACTGTTTTTTGGAATGGCTTTGTCCATCATCATCCTTTTGTTAGCTGTCCTGGGTGAGTCCAATGAACTGGAGAGTAGCTGTTGCAACTCTTGCTAAGATTCAGGGATCAAGCAACATATGAACAGACTGAAGATTTAAGTCTCTGGGACATATATTTAACAAGTATAGTGCTAATTATAGGTTCAAATAAAAGGGGCAGAAAAGTCATGAACAGGGAAATTATAAATGAGTCTAACTCTGTTACATTGGGGAGCATATATTCAAAAGTAAGGCTCACTGACAGGTGCTGAATTCGTGAGATTGTCTGCCCTGCCAATAGTGTCTAGATGTCTGTAGAGCCCTCAGGAGCCCTGCTGTGTGAGGCACTGTTTATTGTGGCAGTCAATGAGATCCTGCTGAGATGTGCATAATTGTGACATCTGGAATGACCTCCTGACTCATTTTGAAATCTCTTAGCCATAAAAAACTTATTTGTATTTAATATTCCCCCTTTTGGTCAAGATCTTCTTCCAAATGCATTGCTAGTTGGCACTTGGTTATAATCCCTAGGTGCCAGGGATGGAAGTCATGTCCCATACCTGGAGAAAGGTACTGCATTAACATGCTGATTTTGGCTTAGAGAGAGGCCACATTTGAGCAACAAGTAGTCTTTCAGGATGTAACTCTTAGACTATATATAATACTAGGCTAAGATTCAATTTCTTAGGAAAAGTTCATAAGTACAACCATCAATACCAAGGGACTAGTGCAATGGTCTGTCCTCCTTCGCTAGGCACTGCCCATGTACTTGAGGTATTTTTATTGCTCTATTAGAGAATGTAGCATGTCTTCCCAGGATGGGAATTCATTATTCTTTGGCGTTAGTATGGGTCTCCACCCACTGAGACAATGCCCCATGACCACTTGAACATATTTATATTCCATAGAAACATGCCCCACATGCACCCATACCCACAAATCCCGCCATCACTGACACCCCACACCAATGATTCTCCCCTGCCACAATTATGACCATTCTGTGATTCAAAACAAAGCCAAAAAACAAACAAATAAAAATAAAATAAAATAATAAAAATAACAAAATACAAAAATAAAAAATAAAAAGAATAAAAAATGAAGGTAAAAATAAAAAAATAAAGTACAAATTTTTTTTCCATGTTTCTTTCTTCACTCTAAGATCTGTTATCTTTTACATACAATGAAAATTTCTTCCTTATGCTTCGCCAGTGTCTTATTTTTATCACCTTATCTTCAAAGAAGCTTTAGGTTACAGAAAATTTACATAGAAAATATAAGGGATTCCCATATACCCAACACCCTCCACCACTCCTCCTCTCCCCTGTTAATAACTTTTTTCATGTTCTGGTACATTTGTTACAATTGATGTACAAATATTGAAGCATTATTACCAACCATCGCCAATGGTTTTGTTATGGTTTACATTTTGTATTGTACCCTTTTATAGATTTTGACAAAATTTGAAATGGCCTGTGTCCATCCTTGGAAGATCATGCAGAATAATTCCAATGTCCTATGTTCCATATATTCTATATCCCTCTTCCCCTTGGAACCTATGGTAACCACTAATTTCAATTTTTCTAAGAATAAGATTCATAGTTATGTGCAATAATATTAAGGTTTGACATATTGGTCAATTTTCTTTTATTAGGCACTGCCCATGTTCTTGAGAGATTCTTGCCCCTCTAATTGAGAACACAGCAGGGCTTCCCAGGATGAGAGTTTAATACTTTCTTGTTTATTTTACAGATCTGCATTCACTAATGCAACACACTATGACAAAATGAATAACTTTCATAGAGGCATGCCCCAGGTGCACTCATACTGCATATGCCCCCATCCCCGACACCCTGTACCAGTAACACTCCCTGGCCATATGCTGGAAGAGCATTCCCACCATTGTAGTTTTAACCACAAACTTAGAATTAGCTTGTCAATCCCTACAAATTTCTGCTTCATTTTTCAAATGGGATTGTGTAGAATCTATAAATTAATTTTGGCAGAATAGATGTGTTAATAAAATATCCTATTTATCTAGTCTTTTTAATTAAGAATCCTATATATATCTCTCATCTATCTACTTCTTTCCATCCCTGATGCTACAACACTGGGGACATATCATAATGCCATCTGTTAAATCAGTTGCTTCTTTATTCATTTCCACATACCATGGCTGGTATCAATTGAAACTGAAGGTCTGATTATTACACTCCTCCAATTAAAACTCTTCAATGTGGTCTTCTGCTTATTGTTAAGATTTGCATTCAGTGTGGATTCAATCTAACAAAACTACAACAAAACCATGATTTAGTTCAAATAGATATTGGATTGACTCAGCAACCACACTAGCAGCCTGAGAGAAGAAAAGGTAAGCCCTTTTGTATGGGTACATATCATTTCTCTTAATCTATGCCAGGGGGCAGCAAACTATGGCCCAAGATCATATCCTGCCCAACACATATTTTATATGGCCTATGGAATAAAAATTGTTTTTACATTACTATATAGTTGAAAAATTTTTTAAAAATCATTTTGTAGTACAAAACTATATGTAATTCAAGTTTCAGTAACCATAAGCAGTTTTGTTGGAATACAGTCACTCTTATTCACTAGTATATTATCTATTGTTGCTTTTGTGTTACAATTGCAGCGTTGAGTAAATAGAATATATGACCTGCATATTTACTATATGCCCTTTCACAAGAATAAATAAATAAATAAATAAAAGCTTGCCAACTACATAGCTACACATTTTATATTTGTTTTAGCATATTATATCTAGCATAAATACAATCATGTAATATGCTGAGAAACAAGAAACTATGATCCTTAGGGAAGATAGGAAACAGTGAATTAGAAGTGTACACGAGAACAAGAGAAGGTGCAAACTCTGTGTGTGTGTTTTTCTTATTTGCTTTTCCAGACATAAACTGAAAATAATTTTGATCTAGTTGAAAAGTTGAACAGTCATTAACACATAGAAAATTTCATCAGAGAAGTGGAAATTATGAAAAAGTAACTAAGGGGAAGGTTAAAGACAAAAAAAAAAAAAAAAAAAAAAAAAAAAAAAAAAAAAGAAAATGCAATGTCAGAAATGAAGAAATCATTATATGCCTGTAACAGCAGGCTGAAAAGAACCAATATATTTGATAGAAGGTCAACAGAAATTATCCCAACTGAATGATAAAGAGAAAAACATGCAACAAAGCATTTGGCATCTGTAGGACAATATCCACTGGTCTAATATGAATATGATTGGGTCCTAGAAGGAGAGGAGACAATATGCAGATCCAAGGAAAGATTTGGAGTGATATTACCTGAGAGTTTTCAAAAAATGATGACAACATCAGCCTATTGATCCAAGATATTCAGTGTACATGAAGCAGGATAAACACAAAGAAAACTGAACCTTGGTACATAATATTTAAACTTCTAAAACCAAGGGTAATGAAAAAGATATTAAAAGCAGCCAGAGAAAATGGGAACATTACACACAGTGTAATGCACCTACATACATACATAAGAAAAAAAAAAGAAGACTTCTCAGAAATTTTGGAGGCCGGACGACAAGGGAAAACACTTTAAAATGTTAAAAGGGAGAAGAAACCCTGCCAATCTAAAATTCTACATCCAGCAAAAATAACCTTCAGACTGAATGAAAAGATAAGACATTTTCAGACAAGCAAAAGTTGAGATAATTCATCTCCATCAGATTCTCACAGGAAGAAATGCTAAAATGTGTCTTAAGCCTGAAGGGAAAATAAATACATGAGAAATGATAATTATTCCCATATATGTATATAACCATTGGCCATTCAAGCCAATTTACTAACTATGTATTGTGAGATTCAGAGCATCTATAGAAATAAAATATATGACAGTAAGAACACAGAGGATGGGAGGGGTATAGTGGAATTAAGCTATTGCTTTGTTTATCTTTTATTAGATACTATTTTCATTATCTTTGGTAAATGGGATTGTTGGTTCATTGGTTATATTTCCCAAGTTTTACCTATTATCTTTTCGGAATTCTTGCTTTCTCGTAATTTCTAGGATACCAATACACACAATTCCATACTGCATTTTTAAGATTTCATGTGTTGGATCTGGAAAAAGGCTTTTGTGCATTTACCTGTCATCTGTTGCTAGAGGGCAACAATGGAAGCCCAAAGCAGCAAGAGAGTCACCTCTCCCTGCTCTCCGTTCCATCAGTGCCTCTCATTCACTGAACAACCAGAAAGCAGCTGACAAGAGAACTTTGGAAATAGAGTTTTGAGATGGCAGCCTATCTAAAGCAAAACAGATCTCAGAGGACAGAAATGAATCCTGAGAGAAAGCAGGCAAATAACTGGAGTTATTACTGGACCAGCTAAGTGAGGAATGATCCATTTATCTACTCCCTTAACGTTTTTTGTTCATTATCTAATGGATGGCAGCCAAATGATGCTTTGTTTTATTGTGCTGTCACCGTAGCTATTTTCTGTTTAAAATTTCCTTTTCTGGAGGAGGTTCCTTGTTCTTATTTCTAGTAGTTATATGGATGTGCATCAAATACGTCTTCCTCTCTTGCGTACCATTTAATCCAGGCTCATAGGCAAGAGCAGAGGGGATAGGCATCAAATTCCACTTTATTTCCAGACAGTTGATTGCCAGCTTATTGAAATCATTATACAAATATCTCATGGATACAGGGAAAAAGTGAGTTTAATTTAGTTAATAATATACTAAATACAAATTCATATGCAGCAATGCACTGCATAATTACCATATTGTAATAATATATATATGATATTAGGCGATAAATTTTATCCAAGGTCAGTGAAACAAATTGCTCTATATATGAGAAAAAGAACATACCAAAAACTTTTGGTATTCAGTGTATTTGTTGAAGACTGTAAACATATTAACTCCTTTTTTAATTTTCCTAATTAAAATAAACTCTACAAACTATTTCAGAAGCTGATCTCAAAGATTTAAAAGTAGAAATCATTGGTCAG
This sequence comes from Cabassous unicinctus, assembly GCA_029593785.1. NCBI lineage: Eukaryota > Metazoa > Chordata > Mammalia > Cingulata > Chlamyphoridae > Cabassous > Cabassous unicinctus. Next base: position 68,757 of record JAQZBX010001279.1, read on the forward strand.
CCCTATTCATAGAAATTCCAGAAGGATAGGAGTGAAAGAGTCTGCAAGTGAAATCAAAGTAAAGAAATAAAATTGCATGGAATCGTCCTATCTCATTTATAGGCTGCAGCACATACAACGAATCTATGTAATTTTTCCTGGAGAAAAGTGGCCATCAAAGTTTAGGATTTAGAGGTTGAAAACCTGACCTGGCAATTTCAAATCCTGAATCTGAAGAGGTATCTATCTAATAGCAATTTGAGCAGGTTTTACATCTGACAAATGTTACAAGTACATGCCATATGTAAGAGAATATTTAACACTGTGTTCAACAGATCCTCAAAGTTACGTAATTACTTGTTTTGATAGACATTTTTACTGAATCCACCTTTTTTTCAGTTACAAAAGCTAATATTTACCAGATCCTATTCTAAAAAAAATTGTATAGCTTTAATAAGGAAAACCTACACAATTTAGTGGCCATTCAGTGATACTTTGAGGAAATAATAATCCCTATTTTATAAATAAATAAAGTAAGACTTACAAAGATTATTTAGCTTTGCTTGGTCCCATAATTCATATGTATCTGATATGGATTCAATTATAGATTTTTATAAAGAACTAGGAAACATGTCAACATTACTTAAGTGTTAAAGATTGAGATTTAAAAATTGAGCTAATTTGTTTTTATTATTTAGATTAGGCATATCTTAAAATAAAAATGATGATTTAACAGAACAGGAAATAAAATTGAATACATTGTTTCAAGTGTTTTTCTGCAACTTTGCAGGCTTTTGTCCTTAGGTGATGGTTTAATTTGAAAATCGATGATAATAAACTACTATGCTTACGGCAGAGGGTTGTTTTGAAGATAAAATGCTATATAAAATAGGGAAACACGAAGAAAACTTTAATTATTTTGAAATGAACTTATTGCTTTTATTATTATTATTTTAGGTGTTAGCACAGACATAATTTTTTTTCTTTCTCTAGGGAACTTACAGACAAAATTTTGACTTTGGAAAATGTGAAGATATGGTTTTCTTTCCCCCAATAACTAGATATTATATAATTGAAGGAAAACATTATTTCTCAAACTGAGTGTGTGGTTGAGGCAAAGGCGATATGTTCTTGGTGATGAAATAGGTACCTACTGAGCAAATTTACTACTGACCATTAAGTTAATGAACAGTCTTTACTTAAAAACTTCTGTCACACAAAATAGGTCAAGGTTGTATATTTAATATTATTTGATTCACAATTTTTAAGAAAAAGTTGGATTTTGGCTTATGTATTTGAATAAAATTTTGCTGCTGAGAATTTGTATTTTTAAATTTGATTGATTTTTAATTATTTTTTCTCATAACTTCCCAAGTTTGGTGATTTGCTTAGGATGACGACAGTCTGGTTTTGTGTAGAAGAAAAGTTACTAATTTTTGTATATGGCAACAAAAAAAGATATTTATAACTCTTCTTTCAGTTTTCTGAATGGCAGATTAAGAGTTTCAACTTAATATATTTTAAAATAAAATAAATCAGGTGGTTGTTATTTGTAATAACAAAATCAGAATAACTGAATGGAATAGAAATCATGTGTTTGATATGAAAATAGGAGGGCTAAATTCTGAACTTAAATGAAATAGAGTACATTAGTTTTCTATTTCCATGAAATTACAAAATTGAGCAGAAACAAAGCTATTATTCAGCTGCTGTGGTTCAGTATGTCTGATATCTGTAGTGCTTCATAAAATATTGGAATGCTTTCTTACTGGCCTCTCTGAGTGGCGCCCTCCACCATCACCCTAACCATGCAGTTTCTCCTGTGAGATTCTGAAGATTTACTTTCCATCAAACTATAAAAAATTAAGACCAGCCACAAAAGTGGTCTTCCAGGACTGCTTCCAGGCAGACAGTATCTGTTTGCTGCTTACTGCTTGTTAATTACTGTAAATATCACCCTGTACATGAGGACTGTTAAGACAGATGGTGGTATAAATGTGCAGCATGGCCATTGCCCTGCCCCCCTTGTAACCAAAATGAACTTGAAATAGAGAAAAAAATATTAATCACTGAAACAAGGTAAAGTCTTTCAATTTCTGAAGTATGTTCTCCATTCTTCTCCATACGTCTGTTTGCACCAAAAATTTAGGTAAGAATTTTCATTTGCACTTTTTAAAACTTTTTATTTTGAAATACTTTCAAACTTACTGGACAGTTAAACATATAATACAAACCTTGTACAGAGAACTATACTCCTATAGTTTCAGAAACTCAGATCAACCAATATTAACATATTCCCACATTTACTATATTCTCTATCTATCATCTGTCTGCCTATCTATCTATCATCTATCTATCTATCTATCTATCTATCTATCTATCTATCTATCTATCTATCTCTACCTACCCTTCCATCTGTCTGCCTATAAATTTCTCAATCTATTTTCTGAACACTTGAGTGTAGGTTGTTCCTTGAATATGTACTGCTATGTACATGTTACAAAGAACAAGGATATACACCTAAATGCAAAGATCAAGTTCAAGAAAGATAACACTGGTATAAAGCAGGGGTTCTTAACCTTTTTTGTTCCATGGACTCCTTAGCCAGTCAGGTGAAAACCACAGACCCCTTATTAAGTCCACACTATACTGTGTATTATTTAATAAATATATCACACCTGCACCAACACGTCCCCACAAGAATAATGTTTTTTTTGAATTTCAATTCAAGCTCAAGGACCCTTGTTAAGGACCCCTGGTATAAAGGTTACATCTATATTCCAATTTTCCCCCTATTTTCCAATAATGTCCCTTTGAGCCTTTTCTCCTCCCTTATTATGTCTACCCAGAATCATGCATTGCATTTAATTGTCATTCCTTCTTTAGTTACTTTTTCCTGTTTATTTTTAACTCTAAAATATATATATAGATAAAACAGAATTTTCCTATCTCAATCACTCCCAAGTATACCATTCAGTTGGATTTAATCACTTTCACAATGTTGAGGTACCCTCACCAACTTCAGTTATTGAAGCTTTTCCATCTCTCCAAACAGAAACCCTCTACTATGTATTAATCCCCCAATCCCTTTACCCCTGCCCCTGGCAACCTGTCTCTATGAATTTGCATTTTCTGTTTGTAGTTACCATGGGGCTTAAATTTAACATCCTAAATCGCTAATAATCTTGTTTATCTTGATACCAAATTTACTGCAGTAGCACATACAAATTATGTTTCTGTACCCCACAATTCCCCACCTTTATGTAGTTTCTGTAACAAATTACATGTTTATTCATTATGCATCCCAAAACATTGATTTAGCTTTACAGTTTATGTATTCACCTTTAGGAAGTAAAAAGTGGAGTTAACAAAAAATGCAATATTTCTGTCATTTATATTTACCTCTTTTTTTTAACACTCCCTGAGGTATTTATTACTCCATGTGGTTTCAATATATTATTTAATGTCCTATTTTCTTAACTTACAGAACTGTCTTCAGCATCTCTAGAAGGACTTGTCTAGTGGTGACAAACACCCCTGAGCTTTTGTTTATCTGGAAAGGTCTTAATCTCTACCTCATTTTTGAAAAACAGTTTTGCTGGATATAGAATCCTTGGTTGGCAATGTTATTTTATTTTTTTTGCTTTCACTCCTTTAAATATGTCATCCCACTGTTTTCTTGCCTTCATGGTTTCTGATGAGAAATCAGCATTTATTCTTATTGAGGCTCCCTTGTATGTAATGTGTTATTTCTCTCTTGTGGCTTTCATAATTCTCTACTTTGGCATTTGACAGCTTGATAATTAGTTATAGTGTGGGTCTATTTGGGTATATACTGTTTGCAGTTTGTTGAGCATCTTGCATGAGTATATTCCTATCTTCTGTTAAATTTTGTGAAGTTTTCAGTCTTTATTTCTTTGAAGATTCTCTCTGCCTCTTTTTCTATTTCTTTATCTTTGGAAACTCCCACAATGTGTTTATTGATATTCTTGATGGTGTCCCACAGTTTACTCTTGTTAAGTTCACTATTTTTCATTCTTTCTTCTTTCTGCTCTTCAGACTGAATGATTTCAATTGTCTTATCTTCAAGTTCACCTTCTTCTGCCAGCTCAGTCTGCTGTTGAACCCCATGGGAATTTTTAATTTTTTATTCTTGAGGTCTTTAGGTCTGTTTTGTTCCTTTTAATAATTTCCATCTTTCTATTTATATTCTCTGTATGTTCATCTATCATTTTCCATGTTTCTCTTAGTTCATCTCCATGTTTTCCTTTAGTTCTATGAGAATATTTATAAGCATTAATAAAAATCTTTGTCTGGTATGCCTTATGTTTGATCTTCTTCACTGATGGTTTCTAATGATTTAATCTTCTCCTTTGTCTGGGCCAATGTTTCCTTTTTCTTTGTTTGTTTTATAATCTTTTTTGAAAATTGGACATTTTGATATTTTAATGTTATCACTAGAACTTAGACTCTGAGATGTCTATTCCTTAAGCTTGTATCCAGCTTGTGTTGACAGAGCTTTCCTTGAATGCCAGGTACTATTAAAAAGAAGAAGAAGAAAAAGAAGTAATAGCACTAGAAAAAGAAATAAAAGAAAATTCCTTTCCCAGTGACCTGTGTGAGAGTTCTCTTTCAGAGTTTATCCATCTGTATTAGTCAAGGTTCACTAGCAAAATAGAATCCACAAAAGATATCTGTAAATAGTATGAGATTTTATCAGATTCTCTCACGTGGCTGTGATGATGCACAAGTCCAAATTCTGCAGGCAGGCTGCAAACCAGGGGCTCCATTGAAGGTCCTTGATGAGTTCCCAGGAGATGTTGGCTGTCCAAAGTTGAGATGGAAAATTCTCTCTGAATGTTGTGGTCACTTCCCCTTTTAAGGTATTCAACTGATTGGATAAAACATCGCTCATTGCTGACAGCAATCTCCTTAGCTGATTGTAGATAAAACCAGCCATCTATACAATCAACTCACTGATGATTAAAGTCTATAAATGTCCTCATATTATAATTGGCCTAGTGCTTGCTTAACCAAACAACTGGGAAAAATTACCTGGCCGAGTTGACACATTAGCTTAATTATCACACCATCCAATGATTTTAGAGAATATCTGCAAGCCAAAATGTAGGGGACTCCCTGATGCTTTCTGTGCATGCATCTTATCTTGGGCATGTGCCTGTGATCCTAGGAATTGCCCTGTTTACACAGATAAAAACAGTTTCTGTTTGCCCTGCAGCCAGCAATCCTTCACCATAGGCAGCCCCAACTTGGTTGTTCTCCCACAGTGTACTGTAGGAGAGCTCAGTGAACTGCCTTCTACACGCAGGACAAGTTCTGGGATGACGAGCCTGTGACAGGTTTCCTGGTTCAGTCCCTCAGGCTTCTGCCAGATTGGGCCAGGCATAAATGAGAAATATGTGCACAAAGACTACACTGCTCCCTCCAGAACCGGGACAAGAGTCCCACACTGGGGCTGTGCGCTGGCTCTGTGCTGAGCCATTGAAGGATAGGAGCGGGGCCAGCTAGGGTACCATGAATTCCTATCAGTGTTAAGTTCCCTTTACCATGATTTGGCATTCACCCTGTTACTGCAATCCTTTAATGGTTTTCTGGAGCGTAGAGAAAAATCTTTCTGCAAGTACTTGCTGCTTATTCTAAGCTTCTGTGAGGGGACAGAACCCTGAAGTTTGTCACTCCATCATCTTAATTGTAGTGAGGCCTATACAATATCTCTGCTTTAACTTTTTGTCAAAATAAGTCTGAATTTTTTCAAATATATAAATGAAAAATTGAAAGAACTTTTTAAACCAAAATGTTGGTGAATTGATCATTTCATCATTTCACTATTTATATATATATATATTTAATTATAACAATATGTGTTAAAAACAGTAATTTTTAAATTAAGGTGGATTTTCACTTAACATATAATTAACCACTTTAAAGTATAAAATACAGTGGCATTTCCTGCAGTCACAATTTTGTACAACAATCACTTTTTTCTTGCTTCAAAAGTTTTTCAAAAACCCAGAACGTTCCACAACTGTTACATAATCCCTCCCTATTCTCTTTTTCCTGCAACCTCTAGTAAATATAATCTGCTTTGTGTCTCTGTGGATTTTCCTATTTTGGATACTTATATAAAAGGAATTATACAATTTGTGACCTTTTGTATCTGGTTTCTTTCACTTAGCATATGTTTACATTGTTCATTCAAGTTATAACATGTATTAATACTTCATTTTTATGGCTAAATAATATTCTGTTATATATATATTTATTACAATTTGTTCATCTATTCATCTGTTAATGGACATTTGGGTTGTTATCATGATTTGAGCATTATGAATAATGATACTATAAATATATTCACGTACAAGTTTCTGAGTGAGGGTATGTTTTGATTTTTCTTAGGTATATACCTAAGTGTAGCTTGTTAAGTCATATGATAATTCTAGGTTTAACTTTTTCAGCAACTGTCAGCTGTTTTCTTCTTTGACTGCACCATTTTACATTCCCACTAGCACGGTTTAGAGACCTCTTTTTCTCCCCATGCCCATCAATATTTGTTATTTTTGATTTATTTTATTACTATTATTACTATTATTAATATAGACATCCTACCAGGTGTGAAGTGGTATCTCATTCTGGTTTTGATTTACATTTCCAAAATGACAAATGATGCTGAACATCTTTTCAGGTGTTTGTGGACCATTTGTAAATTGTCTTTAGAGAAATGTCTAAGGAAATTCTTTGGCCATTTTTAGGTTGGGTGGTTTGTCTTTTGGTTGTTGAGTTTTAGGTGTACTTTATTTATCCTAGATCTTAAGCTACATCCACCACCACCACTCCTTTCTGTAGTTTGACTTTTAACTTTCTTGTTAATGTCCTTTGATGTACAAAAGTATTTTTTTTTATTTTGACAGAATCCAATTTATCATTTTTACTCTTGTGGTTAGTGCATTTGGTGTCAAATTTAAGAATTCATTACTAAATCTCAAGTCATAAAATTTTACCCTTATGTTTTCTTCTAAGAGTTTTATAGTTTTAGCTCTTATATTTAGTTCATTGACCCATTTGGGGTTTATTTTTTTATAGGGATTGAAATGGTGGTTCAACTCCATTATTTTATGATTATCCATTTGTCCCAGAACCACTTCAACCACTGTTGAAGTAGCTATTCTTTCCCCATTGAATGGTCTTGGCACCATTGTTGGAATCAGTGACTCTTAGATATTTGAGTTTATTTCTGGAATCTCAATTCTACTTGATTATATCTATTATATATATATATATATATATATATGTATATGTATATATATTCTCATGCTAGAATCACTCTCTTATGATTACTGTGGCTTTTGTAGTAAGTTTTGTAATTGGGAAGTGTGAGTCTCCAACTTTGTTTTTCTAATTCAATGTTGTCTCCTTTTCAGGACCTCTTGCAATTAGATATGAATTTTAGGATCAACTTTTTCATTTCTGCAAAAAAGACCGTTGGAATATTGATAAGTATTGCATTGAATCTGTAGAAAATTTGGGGTATTGTCATCTTAACAATATTAAGTCTTCCAATTCAGGAACATTGTATATCTTTCCACTTAATTAGACCTTCTTTATTACTTTCAACAGTGTTTCATATTTTTGAGTATAGAAGTCTCCGGTAGTTTGATATTACTTATGAATTCCAAAAAGATAGATTGATTATGTTTGTAAACTGGTCTGTTCCTCTGGGTGTGATACCCCTCTGATTGTATTAAATTCAGAGGTTTTACTTTTACTTTATTAGATCGAAGTTAGGGCTTTGATTTGACCACTTCATTAGGGCATACAGGATTGAGTCCCTTTCCCCTTGGTGGGCTAATAAAACAGACTCTCACACAGAGAAGTAGATACACAGAGAAGATACACAGAGGATCTTGTGGACCCAGGAAGGGAGATGAGCTTGATAGTTTACAGCTGACCTTGTGAAGAGAACAGAGCAGCTGAGCCTAGAAAGATATTTGCCCCTGGGAAGTGAGATGAGCCTTATGCCAGCCTATAGTTGAGATCAGAAGAAGCTGGACCCATGGAGCCTTAAGAGGGAAGAAAAAAGCTGAACCTTTGCAAACGTTGTCCGCCATCTTGCGTCAAGACTTGGCAACAGACTTTGGGTGAGAAAGTACCTCTTACGGTACATTTAATTGGACTCTTCAGGGCCTTGTAATCCTAAGCTTCTACTCCAAATAAATAACCTTTATAAAAGCCAACAGAGTTCTGGTACTTTGCATCAGCAACTATTTGGCTGACTAATACAAAGTCTTTTACCTCCATGGTTAAAATTTATTACTAGACATTTTATTCTTTTGTGTAATATGGCAAATAGAATTATGTCTTTTCTTTCCTTTAAAGAGTATTCCTTGCTGGTATATGAAAACACAACTGATTTTAGGATGTTGATCATATACCTTGCAACTTCACTGGATTAATTTACCTTTAGAAGTTTGTGTGTGTGTGTGTTCCTTGGGATTTTCTATATATTGTATCAAGTCATTTGCATATAAAAATAGTTGTACTTCTTTTCTAATTTAGATTCCTTTTTATTACTTTATCTGCCACATGTTATGGCTAGGGCCCCCAGTAAAATGCTGAATAACATTGATTATAGCAGTGATGAAAGTGGGCATCTGATTTTGTCCCTGATCTAGGGGGGAAAACTTTCAGTCTTTCACCATCAACTATGATGATAGTTGTTAGTTTTTCATAAACAACCTTTGCCATTTTAAGGTAGTTCCCTTCTATTGCAAATTTGCTGAGTTTTTTGGGAAGACTTTGAGTAGGATTTGACCCATCCCTACAAAGTTATGAATTTATTACAAGGCTATATGCAATAAAATATACATATAGAGTTTAATCATAACAATCATATTTTATTCATATTGTATAAAATTTTAGAAAACCTATATAATCATAAATGGAGGGCCAGTTAAATCAACTACTATAAATATTTATAAGGGCTATTGTGTAGCTGTTGAAAGTATTATGTCACTCTATATTTAATGGTTTATATAGATCTCCATTTTATATGATGAATAAAATTACCTCAGGAATAGAATATAGAATTTTCTCATTTAATGCACACACACACACACATTTACAGACACAGCATGAGAAATGTTTTACTGCATTGAAATGAGATTTATGATGCTTATTTTCTGTTTTACTCATCTGTACTGCTTAAATTACTTTTTACAATAGATTGCTCACTAGTACAATTTGAGAATAAAATACTACTATCAATAAAAAGATATTAAGAGAACAAATTCTTGGATTTACAAGATAGATGATTTGATAGCTTCTATCATATTTCATGTAGTATTTTCAAATAAAGTGCCATGGAATTGCATGAATTATATGGTATTGTCTTGAAAAAGTAATAAAAGAAATAAGCTTGTTGGAAAGATTCAATATTTGAAGTGGTAGAACTCAATTAGAAGTGTAAAGAGAAACTTTAATAAAAAGAAAATAAATTGAAAGAATGTTGTCAATATCTGGGACTAATCCATATGTAATCTCAGAATAATAAGAAAAGCCTGTACAGGAACATAAAAGTCAGGCAAAGATCTTGGTAAATTGCTTAACGTGAGAGGAGTCAGATAATTGATTAGCTTTCTCAATGGAAACAAACACAGGGCAAGCTTGAATAGAAATACAAGTCTCATTTGAATAGAAAGAATATCATATGTATGTATGAATATATGTATAACTTAAGGAAAATATCAACCATTCTTCCCTGGTATCATCATGCTGCAGTCAGGCTGGTTTTCTGTCTGGTTCTTGAGCATTTGCACCATTCTCCATTCCCTGTATTTCTGCAACAGCTTCTTTCTTATCCTAGAGCACTGCTGACAAAACCTGTAACCCCCTTTTGTCTTTTGGCTATCAACTAAAATCTGACCCCCTCAGAAAGGATTTCCCTGTATCTTCTATGCCCATTACAATTCCCAGTCTCATTTGCATTCACTCTGAATTTTTCTTCATTGCATTGGTCACCATCTTAAATAACCTTAATATTTTACATATTTATTTTATTTTCTATTTGCAGGTAGATTTAACTTTCAAAAGACTTTAGAGATTATTGGTCTTGTTTATTGTTGAATTTGCCACAACTGAAATAGGATCCAGTATATGAATGTCACAAATATTTATTTATTGAATGAGTGGAAATCTAGAAAGGGTGAGATTCACTTGAAATTCAGTAAGTCAAAATCTGAACTTTTTATGTAAGGTCAAAGTGTTGGTAAATAAGTGAACTTACATATACCCTTGTATTTGGAGAGTGTTGCAGCAAAATGGGGGACATTAAACACATTCTAAAGCTTCTCTGAATTTATTTGAAATCCTAACATATTAGCAAGACTTGGAAAAATTCTTCCTTTTCAAGAAAAATTGTTTTTGTTAGATGCATTGCATTTAAGTTAAAGTAACTTAGTCAAAGAAGTAAAATGAAAAAAATAGAAAAGCAAAAGAGTTAGACTATATAAAATAGTTGTAACTATGCTTGACCACAGGGAAATAAAAGTAAAAGAATGAGAGACAGTTAAATTAGTTGTAGGATACCTCTCAGGGTAGAAGCATTAATAAAGATGGAGAACTAGATGGAATGAGCAAGAACCATGGGAGATGGCAATTGGGTTAAAGGAAAGTTTTCTTTTACTGATAATAACAAAGTTTACAGCATAATCAAGGGTGCAAGTTGGAGAGTTTATTGGAGAAATGGAGTTTGAAAACCTCAGGGGCCAGAGTGTTGGAAGGATCTTGTACAGGAAATTTCAATGACCAAAAATTTAGATAGGAGTAATGTCATAGAGAGTACAAGTGACCTGGAAGTTAAAACTTTCAAGATAAATGGGGGCAGGGTAGTCTGTGAGTCTGTGTATGTGTGTAATATAACAAACAACACCTCCCCATCTCCAGGAACACTACTACTATTGATTGGGTGGAATTAAACATACAAAGAAAGAAAATCATGGTTAGAGTTATGCCAAGAACATGAAGGTGGCATTTTGATGATGGATAACTATGGGTAATTTTCTGGACTTTAAATCAAATGGGTTGAAGAGACACAGAGTTTTTCAGAGTTTATCTGTGGGATTAGACTGCTGGAGAGAAGAATGGCCACAAACTTTGGGGTCTTTTGGAATGACTGCCATTAAGAGGGTGATGAGGGACAACATTTGCTCTGGGGAATCACAAGGTATATAATGGCAAGGTAATAAGTTTTAGGGGATAGAGGATGGATTTCGAGAGCTTCCATGGCACATTGATCTATAGGGAAGCGTAATTTGTGTTCTGAACAATTTAAACCTAATTACATTTTTTGCAGATACATTTAAGTTATGAGATGAAAGATAAAAAACTGAGAGTATTTTTCTTTTATAAAGTCTGTTTCTCCAATATTAAATTACTCACTAAGAATATCATTAAAAACTAATTTAAAATCATGATTAAATCTGGTTATAACCAATATGCAATGCACAAATGCATTTCTAAACACAAACACAAATAGTCTCTATATCCCAAAATGAAACACCATTTGAAAAACCAACATAAATATAAACTAGATAAGAATACTAATATTTTAATAGCTTTATTGAGAGGGAATTCACATATGATACAATTGATCAAAATACAGTGTACAATCTCATAGATACTGTCACTTAGGACAATTGTTTCAATATTCTTCCATGTCATAACATGCATCAGTACTTCATTAATTTTCTTTGCCAAATAATATTCCATCATATAAATATGCCACATTTTACTTATCTATTCATAAGTTTATGGGTTTTTTTGGTTATTTTTACTGTTTAACTGTTATAAGTAATGCTCCTGTGGACATTTTTTGTGTGGACATATGTTTTTAATATTTTTATTTCTCCTGGGTATATACCCAGAAGAAGAATTGTTGGATCATACGGTTACTCTATGTTCAATCATTTGAGGAATTGCCAAATTGTTTTCTAAAATGACTGCAATATTTTGCATTCCCACTTACAGCATATGAGAATTCCATTTTTTTCACATTCTTGTCAATACTTGTTATTATCTGTCTCTTGGATTATAGCTATTCTAGTAGGTGTACAGTGGTTTCTCATTTCCCTAATGTCTAATATTGTTGAGCAACTTTTCATGTTTTTTCATGTGCTTGTTACCTATTTGTTTATCTTCTTTAGAGAACTGTCTCTTCAGATGATCTGCCCATTTTAATTGTTTTTTTTAAATACTGAGTTGTAATAGTTCTTCATATACTCTAGATTAAAGTCCCTTAAAAGATATATGATTAGCAATTATTTTCTCCTAGTCTGTGCTTTGTCTTTCCAACTTCTTGATGATGCTCTTTGAAGAACAAAAGTTTCTAAGTTTGATGATATCCAGTTTATTTAATTTTTTCTTTTGTTGTGCTTCTGGTTTCATATCTGAGAAAGCACTTACTGCTCAGTCCAAAGTCATGATGATTACATTTTGTTTTCTTCTGAAACTTTTACAGTTTTAGCTCTTACAATAATGTTTTTTATCCATTTTGAGCTAATATTTGCATATGGTATGAGGTAAAGTTCCAACTTCATTCTTTTGCATGTGGATGTCTTTTTTTTTCAGTATCATTTGGAGACAGTATTATATTTTCCTCATTTAGTCTTGGTACACAGCACAAGTAGAGATGTTTTAAAACACATATTTTAAAATATTTAAGATCTTTGTAGAAACATTATGAATATAAAGAAACTCAATTTAAAAAATACATACATCACTATATAGCTATATAATAAATAAAGGAAAAGGTCAAAGTCATAAAGATATAAATTCTCTAAATATTTAATACTAATCTAATCAAAACCACAAGGACTTTTATTTTCAAGAAAATTATCTAGGTGTCTTGAAAATCTTTTTTTTTGTTGTTGTTGCTTAACTTTAATATGGAAGAGCAAAGAAAAAAGTCAAGGTACTTGCATGAAAGAAGTAGGAGGGACTAATTATCTTACCAGATATTAATTTTTACTATAAAATTAGAGAAACCAGTGGTATTGGCATATGAATATATCTAAATGAATTAAAGTAGGATTGGGTTTATTAAATAAGAAAAAATACCAACCTTAAGAGAAAAGAAATTTAAATTCAAACATGTTAAATTATTAACATATTTTCATCAAAATACACCATAAAGAAATGAAAATAAAAGTCAAGGATATTGATCAATAGAAATCCTTTTAAGTTGTTAGTTGGAGGGTGTTGTGGATTGAATACTGTCCCTCACAAAAGGCATGTTCAAGTCTTGACACCTGGTCCTGTAGATGTGAACCTGTTTGAAAACAGGAACTTTGTGGATGTTATTAGCAAAAGTGTGCCCAAATTGAATGAGGATGGGCCTTAATCCAATAAGACTGGAGTCCTTAGAAGTAAAGGAAATTGGGCATAGAAAGAAGAAGCCACCGGAGAAGCAAGAAGGCAGTAGCAAATGGAACCCAGAAGAGAAAGGAAAAGATGCTGCCATGTGCATTGCCATGTGATGGAAAATTCAAGGGACCCAAAAATTGCCGAGCGGCCAGAAGACACTGACCCCATAGGGAAGCAAGTCTTCTAGCTTCTGAAACTATGAGCCAAAAACTCCTGTTGTTAAACCAAACCATTGTACAGCAGCTACAAAAAATATATACCCATCTTGCCAGGCATCTCTCTCTCTCTCTTGCTTGCTGACTTTGAAGAAGCAAACTGTCATGACAAGTACTGCCATCTGAAGAGACCTCCAGACAACATACAGCAAGAAACTGCAACCCTCAGTCAGGCAGTTTGGAAGAAACTGAAATGCCGCTAGCAACCATGTGAGTTTGGAAACAGATTTTTTTCAAGTAGAGTCTCAGATGAGAACAGAGCCACAGTCAAAACCTTGATTGTAGCTTTGTGAAACCGAATCAGAGGACTGAACTAAAGTGTCCCAGACTCTTGATCCAAAGCCCCTTTGATGTAATAAATATGTATTGTTTTAACCTGAGTTTGTGGTAATACTGTTAGACAACACTAGGTAGCTAATACTGCCTGGGTTTGAAGTCCCGTTAGGCTACTAATTAGTTATATAGTTTTATAGATAATATTGTACAACTATATACTAATTACTTCATTATTTGCCGGGAATAATAAATGAGTTAAAGTATATAGAATTATCTTATTGCATAGCGAATGGTAGATGTTAAATAAATGTCAGTAAATTTTTCACTACCCCTCTTCCTCTTTTAACTCCTTGTTTTAGTTTCCTGACTGCCAAAGGAAATGCCATTAAACCAATGGGTTGGCTTAAACAATGGAAATTTATTGATATGCTCTTTTTTTAATAATAAAATTTATTTTTAAAGAAGATTTAGATTTACAGGAAAATTACACTGAAAGTATAGGTAATTCCCATTTAACCCCCTAAAACACATCTACACATAGCTTCCTCCATTAACATCTTATATTAGTGTGGTATATTTGTTACAATTGATGAACCAATATTGAAGCATTGCTACCTATTAAAGTCTGTAGTTTACATTATGGTTTATTCTTTGTGCTGTAGAGTTTTATAGACTTTTGCAAAAGTATAATGTCATGTATCTGTCATTATGGTATCATATAGAACAATTTTACTGCCCTAAAAATAACCTGTGGTCCACCTATTCATCCCTCACCCTCCTTTCTCAATCCCTGACAACCACTCATATTATATCAATGTTGCAAGTTCTTCTGCTTATACAGGATGATAACTATAATGACAATAAATCTACTTTGAAGTTCAAATCAAGGTGTCAACAAGGAATGTTTTCTCCTAGAAGACCGTGGTGTTCTGGGACTGGCTGCCAGGGACCTTGGCTCCTCTGTCACATAGCAGGGAACATGGCGGCCTCTCCTGGCCTCTCCTTTCTCTTTCAGCTTCCATTGACCTTTAGTTTCTGGCTGCTGGCTCTGGCTTTCTCCCTCTCTGTCTGAATTTCATTATGCTTATAAATAATTCTAATAATAGGATTAAGACCCATCCTGACTGAGGTGGGCTACACCTTACTTGAAGAAACCTCATCAAAAGGTGTTCACACCCACAATAATGAATTAAGTTTAACAACATGTTTTCCTGGGGTACATAACTCTAAACCACCACACCCCTCATAATTTTGTGTGTCTCAAGAATGAACAGCTGTGGAGCCGGTGGAGCTAAGTGGTTGCGTGCCTGCTTCTGCTTCTCATGTACGAGGCCCTGGGTTACTTATATTTCCCTGTGACCTTGTGTACTCTTTATGTTGTCTTATAAAAATGATGAAAAAGAAAATAACACAGGGCTCACACTAAAAGTCTGGTAATCAAATTTTAAGAGGCATGTATTTTATGAGTATTATTTATTTTTATAATATTTAATTTATAATAATATTTTAAAAGGTATCAATTTTTATTTTTGGTCAAGTTGAGCATAAGCCTATTATTTTTACATTTAGATATTTTTAGTATAGTATCATATTTCAGAACATTAATAAATCTGACTATGGCTGTCCAGAGGCCCTAATTTGTTCTTTATCTTATGAGGACACTATGAATGAATATTTAACTCTTATCATGATAAAGAAAAAAATTATTGGGAATTACAGAAACACATGATAAAAAACTGTTCATCATCAAACTGGGAAACAATTAAGCAACAATTCAGTCTAGTCACTTGCATTCTCCCAATTGTCAGTAAGGTATATTCTATTTCTGGAATTATGTGAATACTTTGCAAGTGCTAGGATGGAAGTAATTGCAGAGTTATGAATTTTTAATATTGAAGATCAGACTATATGAGAAATATTTTAGGTATGCTAGTAGATGGATCACAAATTAATTTTCCTTTTTAAGAGACTTTCAAGAGATAAGGTCTGTGATATTTTCCCAAAGTTTGCATGTTGAAATAAAGTTTTATTCACCTGTAACTTATTTTAACACAATAGGGAACATCAAATAAAAATATAAAATTATAAAATTATTGTTTGTTAATTTGTAAATATAGAAATTCATTTTTGCTTGTAACATTTATTGTATGGAAATGAATCAAGTCATATAATTAATCTAAAACTGCATTGTAGGTAGTAAGAAATAAAATTACTGATTTCTCCATCACACTTCTGATCTCTGAAAACTAAACTCTATATACAAATTTATAAAATATTGCTAAGTCACTATTCTAAGCAAATATTTCTGAGTTGACTCTGAAGTTAAGGAAATTAAAAAACATAAAATAACATAATTATATGTAATTTTATTTGCTCAAAATTGGATAGATAAAAAGAAATCATATTTTATAAACCTATAAATATAAACATTTTTGTTAGGATTAGTCAAAACATACATTAGAGCTGTTTTGATTGACATTTGGTTAGTAATTTTATCTTCCCTTTTGCTTATTGATTGAACATAGAAAACTTCAGATTATACAGTTCTTTCATAAATTTACTGTCTGATGCATTTGGTTTAATAAAGGTATCATTCAAACAATAGTGTGTATTTTTCTAAGATTCTTTTATCATATGAAAACAAGATATTGTGATGATTTTTCCACTTATAAGACTTTTGTAAACTTTTATTTACCTTAGACTATTGCAATTATAAATTTATTAAGTATTAACTCAAAGCTTCTAAATGTTAAAAGGTTGTATATAATTATAATTGTTAATAAATTTAATAAATTAGTTTGAACTTCTGAATAATTATTTACTCTTATTATGTACATTATTTTCTTTTCATATACAATAATTCTGGAGAAAATGTCAA